>JAPYZU010006200.1:0-12044 GCA_030523005.1 Tryphoninae sp. B BG-2022a | reverse complement strand
TATTATATTATATTATAATATTATATTATTATATTATATTATAATATTATATTATAATATAATAATATAATATAATATTACATAATATATAATGTAATAATATATTGATATACTAATGTAATATAATATAACATATGATATTATAATATATTAATATAATAATATAATATAATATAATATATAATATTATAATATATTGATATAATAATGTAATATAATATAATATATAATGTTATAATATATTGATATAATAATGTAATATAATATAATATTGTATATTATTATTTGTATATTATTTATATGTAGGTGTGTGGGTTTGTCTTTGTATTATGTCATGTAACGTAATACGTCAAAGCTGAGAAATTCCAGGCGAACGTAAACTAAGGTTCGTACTTGCTCCCCCACCCTTTGGAAAACAGTCTTTTCTCGTCTACACCGTCGCCGCTATGCGCAGGATACAAGGGGTAAGTTTGTTTTCATGTTGCGACCTCGCATATTACGATACAAAGTATATCGGACTTTCGAGACAAAATATTTTGACACCCTCTTTAGTGCTCAGTACTACCTCGCGGTTTTTCTAAACTCTATTACACTATGAGTTATATATATACATCTACGAGTATGTAGATAAAAGAACGCAACGAATTAAACAAATATATTCAATCTTTCGCTGTTTCTTATTCGGATCGATCGACATTGATTTGAAGATTCTTTGTCTCTTAAAAAAGATCTTTGCTAACCAACGACAAACATAAAAAAATAATCATTTATCTTTCTCCACGAATCCTACAAAATCTGTCTACTTTTATTCAAACTCGAAATTTTCACATTTTTATCAAAACGACATTAAATACCCGGATAACATTCCATATCCACAAACCCATATAAAAAAAAAGATATAAAACAAAAAAAACTATCCTCCTTATCTGCATAATCATTATTGCCACCAACCCTCGACCCTCGTCCAGTTTAAAAACAAAAATCAAAAATCCTAAAAATGTATACAAAAAAAAAGAAGCCAAGTTACCAGTAAAGGAATTCGACCCTAGCCTGTGGGAGGGTAAGAGAACTGGAAACTTTCAACGGTAAACGATAAAAATCCCACCGCTGTCTGGTTACTCTTACCTCACCGTACACGCGAACAAAAAATGGAAGAAAAAACAAACGCGAGAACGTGCACGTAGATACTTTAATTTAGAGGGTATATATATTCGGATAGTGTCGAAACGAGCCAACCAGATGTAACGTTTTTGCTCTTTTTTCATCATCCACCCCTTGGATCGTCTCAACCACTCGTACGTTTCTATTACGGCTGTATTATTATACTGCGGACGAACCACAGAGAACTTGTAACAGTTTTTCCTTCAGTTCACACACACACACGCACGCACACACACACACACACACACACACACACACACACACACACACACACACACACACACATATATATATATATATACACATGTATATATATGTATGTATGTATGTATTTATATTGATATATATATTCGATACAACAAGATACTTCGGGATGCTGGATGAAGACAACGTATGTCACAAGACCGAACGGGGTGTATGAACTCTCGGATGTGCACAGAAATAACAGTTCCTCTCCGGAAGCGAAAATAACCCAACTCCTTGCTCTCAGAGAAAGTGAGTGTATATACAGTAAGTGGTGTACCTAACATCTCGGTACAGCTGGAATATTGTTTCGAAGCCAGCGACTGAGAGTTCTCTATACATATTCATGGATGGATGGAACGATTCGCATGTAGGTACAGGCGAGGGAGTTAAGTTTAGATATGGATGTATCTTGCTTCTTTTCTTTTTTTTAGGCAAATTCGAAAGATCTTGGACGTATGGAATTTGTGAGAGGAGTAATTTCGCAATTTGAGGATTAGAGATAATTTGCATAGATAATGTATTATAGTGGGGAAGATGTTAGGTCCTTTTTCTTAATTTTGTTTGGATGAAGTTTATGATAAATGTTGATAAGTGCCGTGTATGGATAAAGGTAGATGTTATCATTTTGGAATTAAAAGATATTGTTTCTATAACGTGGAGAAGGTTTTGTAATAAGTACAATATGTTTTGATCAAGCTCGTGAGAAATTCATAACTATGAACTGAATCGAATAAGATAATAAGGATTATTATGAAGTTTTATCTAATAATTTGATCATATTTTTGTTTAAGCCACTATAGTCACACTGGATAAAATACACCCCAGCCCATTTTCAACCTCGGATTCCGGTCCGAAATTTTTCGAAAATGGATAATTTTTTTTTATAAAGAAAATAAAGCGATTGTAAAATAATTTACGCAGCCTTATAAAAAAAAGGTTGAAAATAGACTGTAGAATTTTTTAAAACTTTTTTTTTGCAATTTTTGCATGATTTTCCACTCGCCAAATTGAGTGGGGTGTATTACACCCCGTGTGACTATTACGTTATTATTAGGAGCTGTGACTATAGGGGGTTAAGAAAACTTCTTACATTAAAGACGTAGAATCATTTTGTTATCAAAAATTGGAAATTCTAATGATAATTAAAGATATCCTGTTTAATCATTGTTATTAATAATCGATTGATTGATCGCAAAATATTGAAAGATTTTTATATATTATCATAAAATATTAAACGAACAATATTACACATAGTTTGAAAACAATTCGATAAAACGTTTGTGAAAATTGTGTAAACATTGTAAATATTGAAAGTAAATTTTTGTTTATAATGCTGTGTTTAAGAATCGGACGTATCGAGCGAGGATTGAATTGTGTCGAGGCATGGTACTACCGTGTACTAAAAGAAACAGAGATGTCCCAGCATTGTCTCTGTCTCATGCACACCCTTGGCTCTCTGAACAATGCTCGACCTTATGCTTATATCTATATATCCGCCAAGAAAATTAGCATCAAGCATTGTCCTGTTCCCTCGGATATACTCGTTGGACTATGCAATGCAAACAAAACGAGCTTCGACATTCCGCGCAAGCACGGTCTTATATGCACTTTCGTGCGTTTCTCGCAGGTGTCCTCTTCTTGCTTTCCAATAGAAATAATACAAAATTCATTCTCGACATAATGAAAAAAATAATTACGGTATAGAGATTTTTATTTTTCAGAAAGAATTTGTAAAAAATAAATAAATCTTTTCATCGAATTAAAGATTTCCCACTGATGTTATTAATTATTTATTTGCACAAACGTGCGAAAGGTAGATTTAGAAAGAAAATCTCTTTTCGGATAATAAACAAAATTATAACAGACGTATTTGGAATTTTCAATAAGAAATCGGACAACTTATTGAATAAATATCTTCATGAAAGGCTAATTAATTCATAATGAATTTACAAAAACGTTTATGTAATTTATTAATTCTCGACTCATTTCTTCGATCGGAAAGTTACCTTCCTATTTTCGCGGAAAATCCTGACACACATGTGGATAGCAGAACTCAAAAGCGGAAATTGGAGCTGTTTCTCGAAAAGAAAAATTCTAAACGTTTCATTTGGTTCTCACGAATTTCAATCTCTTCCTACCTCAAAATTTAGACTTGCACAGTCTTCATGATAATCAACATTTGTTTACATCTGAACCAAACCATCTTAATATTACTTCAAAAACCATGAATCGTTGCTTTGGACAAGGTTTTACAACCCAAGAAAATGAATTGAGAACGCGAAGGAATTTTCTTCAAACTCGAGGTAAAGAAAGTGTCCATCCTATTAATATTTTCATTCAAGGGGCTAACCGATGGTCACAAAGATTTGACGATTGTCACGCATGAGTTCCATATAGGCGTGGAAAAAGTCCGGGAGGTCCGGATGACTCGAGAATCTTTTCTTCTCACGTTCCTCCCTCTCTATCTCCCTCGCTTTTTCTCTCTATATCTCCACATGACCATTGCACGACCAACATAACTATGGTACGAGAGCAACAACAGCCTCGGTTAAAGCGTACTGCGTCAACTACACTCTACGTCCTATATACGTATATATCGAGAGGAAATATATATATGTAGCTCCTCTTTCTCTATGGTTAACTACAGTACGCCATTGACGAGTCTCGTGAACACATGTCGTACAACCATCGAACGTCGAGTTTCACGGTGAAAAACTCTCCGAGTAACACACGAGAGCATAGCAGCAGTTTCCCCCGCGCTTTATTCTTCGCACGAGAGTCGGACGACTTGAAACGAATGTTACAATAACACGTGTGTTCGAGGGTAACGAACGACCGGATAAGACCGAGAAAACGGAAACTGAAACAGATTAAAAGAAGGAGATCAGAAGTAGTTCGTCGATGATAATATTTGACGATACATTGGAGAAAATAAATTGATAAATAGAAACCGATGGGGTAATTAGTAAAATTGTTAATTATAAAAATAGAATACAAGTTTAACGCTATCGTCCAAATGAGAATGTTTATTTAATCGACGGTCGTCAATTGAGAGTAATTAAGTACGTTGGATAATTGCGTCTGTATCCATATAGGGAAAATGTAGTGGACGTACGTTAAGATGAGAAAGGTTATTATCAGATCATAAAGCAGCGTCGGTATTTTCATTCATCCAAGCGAATTGAGTTCTTGACTGGGAGCTTGGTCACGCAATCTCTCCGGGTTCACATTGTGGCACGGAGGTCTGTGTAGTTACGCTTTTTCTCCTCCCCTGGACTGATTTTAGTATTCGTTCCAGACTGAAAGTTAAGGTAGTCCTACATCGTTGGGTGAACGATTAAAATTTTATTCCCGTTTTTTCTCACATTGAATTGATCCTACGTAAAGTTTATTTGTTATATAATAAACAAAATCATGAATTTTGTTTCTATAAGATTTGTTATAAAAACTAATTGAAGCTTCTTTGATGTCGTATAAAAATGTGTGCAAAATTGCAACAGGCTTCATCGAGCAAATAATCGAGATACGAATTGTATAATGTTGTGATATTTAACACGGGCTTTTATGGAAGATTGTGAAAAATGACGATTTTCAAGAATAAATATCGTGATTATTGAGTCGATAAAGGCTCCTGAAATTTTATACACACGAACATACAACATCAAAGAACGTTTCTGTAAATTTTCAGCGAAATCTAATGGAAACGCTGTAACGATATGACTACCTTAAGGCAGTCCTATATCGTTGGGTGAGGGATTAAAATTGTATTCCCATTTTTTTTTCTCAAATTCCAAGTGGACCGAGCGTTTAAGTTTATTAAGAAAAGTTTTTGCAAATCGACTAAAGAACAACATATTCAAATATTTCTCTGCATTCAAAAGCAGTCCTGTCAATGTGCGAAATGAATAGATTGTTTTAAAAGTACACTTGAAAATTATTGCTTTTTTCAATACTAATACATTTTGAAAATATAAATATAAATTTTGAACAAGAAATGCAAAAAAACACAGATTTTAATACAAATGTTTTCAAAGAAATTCGATTTTGAATTTCAATTTTTTAAAAGATGTTTTATTAAATTTATAAATGATTTTACAAATACTCTTTATCTGTATCAATTAATTTTACAATGTTCGAAATATGCCTGACCATTTTTCCAACTTAATCTTGTCAGTTAAGGTAGTCGTATCGCTTAGGGGAGGATTAAAATTGAATTCCAATTTTTTTCTCACATTCCAAGTGAACCGAGCGTTTAAGTTCATTAACAAAGATTGTTGCAAATCAACTAAAGAACAACATATTTAAAATTGAAATTAATTCTACGCAAAGTTTATTTGTTATATAATAAACAAAATCATAAATTTTGTTTCTATAAGATTTGTTATAAAAACTTATTGAAGCTTCTTTGATGTCGTATAAAAATGTGTGCACAATTTCAACAAGCTTCGTTCGAGCAAATAACCGAGATACGAATTGTATAATGTTGCGATATTTAACACGAGCTCTTATGGAAGATTGCGAAAAATGACGATTTTCAACAATAAATATCGTGATTTTTGAATCGATAAAGGCTCCGGAAATGTTATACGCATGTACATATGACATCAACGAACGTTTCTGCAAATTTTCAGTGAAATCTAACGGATACGTTGTACCGTTTGGACCATCTTAAGTAAGATCACTCTAGACGAGTTTACTCCTGTAAAAAAGCGAGGGAACATCAGGCAGCTATATATATATATACACAGTACAAAATTCAATTCTATTATTTTCATGGTATTCAGATCAATCGAGCTGACCGGAAATAGGTGGAAAAAAATTTCGAAAAAAAAATCTCTTAATATTCCCCTGAACTCAGCAAGAAGTACATATACAACTTGTACAATACAACTTTTTGCCATCTTGAGATTTTGTTGCAAACCTCATTGTTTTCGTCCTATAGAGCAATTTTCAAGTTGTCTATTTTTTCTCAAAAAACGAGATATCTTTGAAAAAAAAATCGAAGTAAATTTTCCAAAAAATGAACTTGAAGCTTAGACTTCCCCCTTTATAAATATAATGAAAGAAATTCGTTAAAAAACTTTCACTGCAAAGGGAGTCCAATTGCAAAATTACAAAAAAGCTACCAAAAATTGTCGTTTTCAAAACTGGGTACCAATTGTAAAAAAAATTGTAAATTGTTTTTTAAAACGCCAAAATGAAGGGAAATCCCTGCTATTTAAAATGCCCTTGGTTAAATTAGCCTAAGCCAACTACCGGCGAAATGGTATAAAAAACCATTCCGGCACTGTTTTCAATTTTTGTCCAGAAACTTTGCCCCAGTAGTGTATATGTATATTAGACTACCATTTTTGGGCAACTTTTTTTTCCTTCCTACTAACAGGCTTTAAACTGATAAAAAGATAAAGAAAGAAGCCTGTATAAATTTTAGCTCAAAATATTAATATTTAAAGATCGCTTAAACACATCTCTATTTCCCATTTAAATAACACAGGGAAAACAAAAATTTCTGTCGGAATTTTATAACACGGTCATGGCATATTCCACAAACAAGCTGCCGGTAGATTCTTATGCAGAATTGAATGCTCTACAAAAAAGCCCTCTTATACTTTTTTAATAAACTTAGCCATTCAAGAGATATGTGTGTGTATATAAACGTATACACACTCACGCACTCTCATAACCAACAAATTTATGAGCATATCTGTACCAAGCATCTCCAATGTGCTCAAACGACGTTTTTCTACGTCTTTGTCGAAGCAAAACACAATATAGATCGTTTAATGCAGCCTCACGATCCTAGAGGGCAAAAAAGCATCGTTGCCTCGATGCGAACAATCGAAGCAAAACAGAAGAAGAAAAAAAAATGGCCGCCGCCTTCGTCCATCGTGACAGGGTGAATGGATTGTTACACTGTTGAGACGAATACAAAACAATATTACAATCGATCTATGTAAATAAAACAACAATTAATTTCTTCCAAATATATTCATCACTGACCACGTGTTTCTGCTGGTGAACGACATTCCCGCCACAATTCTTCTCATCGAAAATAGCCAATGAACGCCGCAACGAATCTACGGCTACTACATAAGTATCGTTCACACAGAAGCTACGCTTACAATCAATTTATTTTATACTTTATGTCAGATACACAAAAACGCCGGTACAATTCTGAAAAAAAATGGATGTAAGTAAATACGAACGCGCACACCACCTTCGCGCACCGGGGTCGGTCACTGACTGTCGCTGCTCTGCCCAAGGGATCGTAATACGCTGTACCGCCACGCATGGCGCTAGTGATCGTGCTTGTGTGCGTGCTCGAGACTGCCAAAATTGCGCGCGAAGATTCTGTCGACTTTCTCACGAATCTATACGTCTTCATATTTATATATGTTTATATCATGGAACAAAGAACAGTTTAGAAAGAAAAATAGTGTCCGATCGTAAAGAACACGAGTGAATTCGATTCCGCGATACTTCGTCGAGAACGGAGTTAGCAAGTGGCTCGTGCGACGTCGCCGCCGGCCGGCCGGCTAGACGAGACGTCCGACTGAAGAAAGAAAAAGAATAACGAACTTTGCCACATAACCTAGACACGAGGCGACCGCGGCGTGTCTAACACTAGGAACCGGCTTAGAACGTTCATCAGCTAATTGCTCTCGTGCTACGCCCGACCCGCGTACCCCAAACTCGTGAAACTAACTCTCGAAACTTTGACCGTGCTAAACTCAGGTAGGTGTTACTCCGCGGGTACGTTCTGTTGAATTAGCACTCGCGCATATTCCCATACACGCATAGGGAGAATGGCGATTTCGCCGGGAGCGTAAACAAGTGACTCAACGAATCGCCGAAGGGCTCTTGTTGTCGGCCATATTGAATTTTCAATAAAAGTGTTGTTATTGTTAATGTCATGTTTTTAAATCTTATTTTCATTTTAGATAATTGGATTAAAGTGACAGTTTTTGAGGTTGGAATAGAAGGAGCTTTTTTTTCATCGACGAGGCGGAAAGAAAATAATCGACGTGACGTGAGACGAGTAATAAGCTTGACGTGTTTAATATATTGGCATAACTTACCAATTGAGTCGATGGTGCATGTTGAAGCGTGTCTCCTTGTCCCCCGGCGCCGCCGGCCCCCGGACACGTTCAATTTCCCTCGGAAACTTCCACAGGTAAAAATGTCAATTTTTCAAAACTTTTTACAAATACAAAAAAGTTCGTTCTTCCTTTGTTTACGAACTCTCAATGACCTTTACGACGTCGATCTTATGCTCGCGACGATGGAAACAACGTTTTGTTTCTTCTATCTCGTAAATCTACGATTCGTCTATCGCCCCGTGCTTCCCCGATAACATTCAACCTGAAACTTTGTTAACTGACGAACGTATTGTTGATATTTCAGATGGAGACCGAGTGTGTGCACAAGAGATGAAGAGTGAGTGAGAGAGAGAGAGAGAGGAAGACAAATATTGCTGCACCAACGACGAGAACTCGCGAGTAACTGAGCGAAGGATATGCCTCTCGGGTCGTCGTGAGTGAAGCGACCCCCGATGGATACTGCGGCGAGGTGGCGACTCTCGTTCGGGCCACAGAGGGACACACAGAAGAGCAGGAGAGAGGCCACCACCGAGAGCGCGATATAACGCAAGGGCCGCGCCGTTACGGCTTTACACTCTCGTCTACTCTTCCTCTCTCTTTCTCTCTCCCTCTCTCTCTCTATATATATATATACATGTATAGTCCCCTACTCGACTCTGCTACCCATAAGGGATAAGAGCGACTGAGAGAGATATAAGCATCACCGTGATATCTGGTATGTATATATCGTATATTATAATATATATATATTTATATATATAATATAATAATATATAATAATATATAATAATTATAATAATAATAATAATAATATATTATAATTATTATATATAATAATATATAATAATAATAATAATATATATATATTATAATTACATATAAATATAAATATATATTATAATATATACATATAATGTATTATATATTATAATATACGATATACACTATATATATATAATTTAGGTATGTGTCTAGGGAGTAGGAGAAGCACGAGGACGCGAAGAGGTGGCCACTGAGAACCCTGAAGAGCACATCATTCGGAGAAACAAGAGGAGAATTTCTCAACTCATTCATAGTAAGGCACACGCCCCCTGCGAACCCTCGACCGACTACCAGCGGGATCGCTCGAGTTACGAAAAGTTTGCTTTACCTCGAAACCTTCCGCTAGGGTCGCCACTGGACTCCTATGTTATTCTTTTTTTTTATAGAGTTTTTTTTTATAAGTATATATAGAGAGTTTTTGGCGTCGCTAATGTTGAATCGATGTCAATATTTTGTTATTTTGTATTCTGGTGGGAAAATTTGATAGGCTGAAAACGTATGTGAGTTTTGTTAGGTTTTCTTTCAGTTTTGTTTTTGTGATTTAACGATTAAATATTTTATAAGGCGATTGTTGAGCTTTGTGGGGTTTTAATGTAGACGCGTTTTTCAAAAAGCGTTGATAAGAAACATTCGAGATTGATTCGACCGATTCTATCGAAAAAGAGTTTTCGGAGCGTTTGCACAAAGTTTTGGTAAAATTTGGAGGGTTACTGAGATTATTGATTGTAATCCATTCAAGAGTTGTGAGTTTAGATGGAATTGTCGCAAGGATGAGTTTTTATATATTAATTCACGTTTATGAAATTTTTTATCGGGGAAAGAATAAACAAATTATATAATTTTTAGAAATATCAGAGAAGAGTTTCTATAAATTTCGTTACCACTTAATTATAGATAAAAAATAGCGATATAATAATACAAATCTTTAAAACGATTTAAAAATTAAGTAAAAACATTAAAAATTAAAATAAGATTTTGTAAAAATTTACTTAATTTAAAAAGTTCATCTAGAAGATGAAAAAGAACTTTCACAAAAATATCTTATTCCAATTAATCTTGAAATTAGGGTGAAGATTGCATTGTACCTACAAAATATAAGAACTTGTGAATTTTTTAAAACTATAAATAATAAAACGGGACAACATTCAGCTGAAAAATGGAAACAATCGTGGAATAAATTTAAAACTATTTGTTCCAGTGATTCGTTCCTACGATTAAAATTAGAATATAACAAGAAATATTTTTAGCTCGGAATTTCAATATGTAATTTCAAAAATTTCATACACTTTCCATTGCAACTCTGGATTCCAGGATTTTTGTGAATTCGCTCTTTCGACCACTTCCGTTTTCATTGCGCTTTTCTCGCAGCTTCACTCTCCTTCCCACCGAAAAGCACGTATTCGCGTTTATCAATTGTCTTCGATTTGTACAACGCGCATATCTGTATACTCATAGAGAAAACGAAATACCCAAATCATATTAATTTATCAAATTTGATCATTTACCTCGCGGTATGCCGCAAAGGTATTTGCTTCCGGTTAATTAAAAATTGCAAATTCCCTTTACGATTGTGAATATCGATCAATTGATTTTTACCACAAACTTGTGTTTCCCACATTTGTTTTGCACGAGCTAAATTTGAATGGGAATGTACGAATTGAATTGTTATGATTATTTACGGGGAACTAACTCTTCAATTTTGACTGACGAAAATTGATAAATTTTATTTGTTTGAAATTGTATGTCTGGATGAATTTTTGACTAAACAATTAACGTTAGAAATAAGGAAATAATAAACATTATCTTAAATTAATATGATCTTAAGGCAACGAATATTATCTCAAACAGAAACATATAACGATAAATGAGATTTTAAAAAGTTAGATATTATTTTAAACATTCTCTAAAAAAAGAGAAATATTATCTTCAAAATTATCTAAAAGATATCGGTATCACCTAGGATACTATCATAAGAAAATAGAATCATAAAACGTAATTTATATCTGTGAAAACGAGAGATACGATTGTTTTCATTCATGCACGAAAAGCATTTTATTCATTCATTAATGCTCCCATTCACAGAATGACATAGTAAGTTGCGCGGTCATTGGATCTCCTCGGTATTTCCGGCGTTGGACATGAATAGCGGCACGTGCTCGCGCTTCGCGATCGTCTCTCTCCCCGAGCATTTGCAGGAAACGAAAAACTCTCGACCGATCTATCGTGCATGATACGAGATACCAGTGGTTATATATAGATATATCTACATATTTATATTTATATTTATAGTTTATAATTTATAAATATAAATTTATATTTATATATTTATATTTATAGTTTATAGTTTATAAATATAAATTTATGTTTATATATTTATATTTATAGTTTATAGTTTATAAATATAAATTTATGTTTATATATTTATATTTATAGTTTATAGTTTATAAATATAAATTTATTTTTATATTTATATTTATTTATAATTATAAATATAAATTTATATTTATATATTTATATTTGTTTATAATTATAAATATTATATATATATATATATATATATTATTTATATGAATTTATATAAATTTACAAAATAATTAAATAATTATATAAAAAATCGATGGAAGAGGCAAGAGGGATGCAAAACGGCAACGCGACCAAGTGGGGGAGAGAAGTGGAAGAAGCAATGAACGAAGCGGGAGAAGGCCAAATAGGGGA
>JAPYZU010006198.1:0-19769 GCA_030523005.1 Tryphoninae sp. B BG-2022a | reverse complement strand
TGATCGTCGTTCAGATTGGTCCAAGTTACGTTTACATATCTCAGATTCAGGAAAAAGATTCTTTCGCATAAAAATATATCATACCCATACACGTTCGTGTATTTAAGATTGTGTTCGGGTAAACTCCACGTTAAAAACAACAACATATATCTATATTCATGTTTCCTCAACGATCCAAACAGCAATTACACATGTGGATCCGGAACATGGCTACAGTCATACGGATCTCGAAGAATACGATCGTAGATCGCGGCTGTCTCTGTTGCTTTATACTTTTCGCAAGGAAGTTAACGCGTATTTGTAAGGCTGTAAGTCACGCGAAACTAGACATTCCGGAGACACCGAGGATTGGTCTATATCTGAGAAATTTGGCCGGTACCCAGATTTGTTGTCTTCCCTTCTGGCCCCACGCTCGAGAGTTTCTCTCCAGACTACTTTATCTGTGTACGTACGTCGTTGATACACACACACACACACACACACATATATTACTTTTTTCGTTATTTTCTCGTCCATAGTCTGGCGCCTCGGGGATAAAATTCAATTCACCCAAGATACCCACGACCTCGCGCAAGCCGGAGATACAACAGGCGCATAGTTTTTCTATTTTTTGTTTTTTCGTTTTGTTTTAAAAAGAATTTTTTATCACGAATGTGTATAGTCTCGTGGCGTTGTAGCAATGACGAAGGGATCGACGAACAGAGAGTGAGAGATACAGAGAAACTCTCTTCTCTCGACTTGTATCGGAGCTCTCGGGTTCTCGACCTCCGATCTTCACGAGTTACGTACAAACGTAGTCCTTACCCTCGTGACATTCAACATTTTCTCATTGTAAAATGTCCCTTTCCCTCGCTCTTACTCAATTCTCTATCTCTTCGTTTACACATAAACACGTGTCATTTTTTTCATTTCTTTATTCTTCTTCTCACAATTTTACGAACGAATAAATTCTTGCAATTTCCTCGAATAAATAATAACAAACAAAAGTAACAACAACAACAACAATAAGCTTATGGACAAGGCGATACGTTCCGATCGTTACAGTGCGATAGAGAACCCGCTGGTCCCTACGGATCGTGGCAAATGCGGAGAAGGGCGAAAGGGTGGAAAGAAGAAAAAAAAACATAAAGTAAGGGTCTCACTCTCGGTGGCGGGCGTTTCCAATTTTCTTTCGTGGCATAAATACGTGACGAGATTCTCGTACGTACGTAACGTTTCTATGTGTATACATGGGTTTCGAAACTCCGACGGAAAATATCAGTCGACAACGTACTGGCTATTCGCCCTCGCAGACCCATGGGCATATTAAGGCTTGCGCCCTCTCTCTCCTTCCATTTGCCAATTTTGCACTCGTATAAGAGGACATTACTTGGAGAGGGTCGAACATATACTCCCTCTCTCCCTCCCCCTCTCGCCCTCCCCCTCTCTTCCACCCCCTCTCTTCCTCCCCCTCTCGATTCCTCCCTCTCTCTCTTTCACTCTCCTTTTTTTTTCCTTTTTTGTCTCGTATACATAAATAATTTATATACATAAATATCAGCGTATACATTATCCATCCAGCGAATAATGGAAAATAAAAGTTCGACCCCCTGACGCACCGGTTGATGTCCCCGTTCGAACGGGTGATATATATTGCGGGATAACAAAAATATTTAGGAAGGTACGAGCGTGTTTCTTAGGCAACGGAAAAACGTCTGGGAATAAAAATTCAATTTTAATTTTATTATCACGACGTTTATATTGCTTTTATATGTAGATAAATCATTTATTATATCTTTGTCGTTGATTCAATTTATTAAGCGATTTATTAATAATTTGAAAACGATATTGCCCGATTTTTTCAAACAATGGGAAAAAATTGTTTCGTTTTATCAAAATTTCCAGTGTTTACGTTTAGGCGTTTCCCTTTCTCCGTGAGGAAATAGAAAAAAAAAGAAATAAATATTTTCAACTCTCGACGAAAAATTCACGAGTATAACTCATACAATTTTCTTCTCTGCATACAAAAACTGAATAATGCAAGAGGATATCGCACTCGAGGGTTCGCAACCTTTTTTCCTTCTTTCTTTAACTCCCCGTTTATATATTTCTTATATTTTATCCAAGTGTCAATGACGCAAAACGCTTTTGGGTTTTCCGGTTGTGTTCTTTTTTTTTTTTTGTTATTTTGATAAATACGCGGCTCGAAAAGGGAAAAGAAACGACGTAGGGATAATTGCGACGAAATTTTTGACCGCGATTGGGGAATCCTGCACGCACGCGGTGGCAAGACTATGACGTCTTTAAAGTGACGACGATGTATAGGTTTTCGAAGAACGTCATCGGGTTGGATAACTACCGTTAAGATATCGCAATAAACATTATAATGGCATATACAACGGAAGGCGCAGCGACCTCGTTATGGATAGACGCCATCGTGTATATAACGCGCGTTTATTTAACGCGCGCGCGCTCGCCGGTGTCTCGGTTAGTTATGTAATTTCATCAAAACCGTCGGCCCGCTAATGTATAGAATAGAACGACGAAAAACTCGGGCTCGATGACATACAATGTGTAATATGTTGCATATATTATAAATATTCTTTATATACGTAGTACATAACGAGTATATGCATGTAGATGGTAAATATACAGGGTGATTTTTATAAGGTGTAACAAGACTTTATTCTAAGGTAGATGGGATTATTACGAACAAAAGTTGCAAATATACATTAGGCATATTTTTAATAGTTTACGAGATATACATGTTTGAAGTTCGTCCAATCAGAGCGCGCCGTGAAGTGTTAGGACCGCCCACTTTCGTCCGAGTTGTAGAGATAGGACAGTGTAGAGCGTTACATTTGGGATTGCAGAATTCAGAGTAGGCAATTTTATTTATTATATTATTACGCAATCTTTTTTATTTCTCGAGCATTGGTTGTTAAGGCGGAGAGTGGGCGGTGCCAATGCTTCTCAACGCGCTCGGTAAAATTCAGAACAGTCAATGTCCGAGAAATAAAAATGACTGCGTAATAATATAATAAATAAAATTGACTGTTCTGAAATTTGCAATCCTCAATGTAACGTCCTACACTGTACTATCTCTACGGCTAGGACGGGAAGTGGGCGGTTCTACCGCTTCTCTGCGCGCTCTGATTGGATCAACTTTAAAAGCTGATATCTCGTAAACTATTAAAAATATCCTTAACGTATATTTGCAACTTTTGTTTGTAACGATCCCATCTACCTTAAAAAAAAGTTTGAGGCACCTCATAAAATTCACCCTGTATATGCAAATGATATTAATACATAGTTGTCACAGAAGGAACCGAGAAGGGAAGTCGAAAGAGAGAGAGAGAAGTTTATGTGCGACATTCGACTCCTTCACCCGCTAACGACGCCCCATTGTCTATTATCCTTTCGCATGTTTCAGGCGGTGGTGACAGCAACAAGGGGAAGAGTAAAAAATGGCGGAAAATACTCCAGTTCCCCCACATATCGCAGTGCATAGGCCTAAAAGATAAACTTGGTGAGTATCTCGTCGTTATTAACACCGTCGTTTCATTACTCTCGTACATCGTCCTCCAAAAGTTGGGAAGAAAACACATTTCTGCGAAACGACGAATTTCGACCTCGATCATTCGACATCGATTTATTTTTCTTCTGTTCCTTCTTTTTAGGCAACCAAGTGCTACGAAAAATACGACGTCATTAGCGACTAAAAAAAAACGGCGTGCGACGTTGGATTAGAGAAATGCATTATGAAGCGAGGAAAAAAAAATGGATGTCGATGAAAATTGTTATTCTCGTCGGTCGTTCGTTAGATCAAACATAAACGCGAATTAGAATTTTCTTACGACCACGTTCGTTCCACTTTTTACACGTCGATTATAACACGCTGTAAATATTGACTGGCAATAATCGAGATTTTTCGTCACGATATTTTCGTATTATTTATACGTAAATATGTAGGTCGTCTGACAGTCAATATGTGCTCGATGGAGTCGATTAGTCTCGAGTCTCGCGTGTACACGTGAGAACGGGACAGATGAAAGAGAGAGAGAGGGAGAGAGAGAGTAAGCTCACACGCGAGTGTCGATGCGATATGCATTGTCTGTTATCGAGAGGAGGAAGTGTCCGGGACCGCGTGCGTTATCGCGATAACGCCTCTCGCGCGCCGCGCGACTGGACTTTTGTTTGCGTAACTCGTCCGTATAGTAATCGTCATCACGGTTCTCTCTCTCTCTCTCTCTCTCTCTCTCTCTAACGTTGGTCTATTGCGCGAAATGCCAGACTCGAACAATAGAAAGAAAGAGAGAGAGAGAAATGCTTTCACTTTCCCTCTATCTCTCCTCTCTCTTTATCTCTTTATCTCGCTCTCATCTCCGCTCCCTCCGCTCTTTCATCAAACACAAATCCGCTCGTTTCATTCATTTTTTTTAACATCTCATACTCGTTTTCATCATTATACGTAGTATTATGTAATTCCACGAACACAAAGCGTTATGGCTCATGGTTCGTACATTCGGCTCGTTATTACTTTTTATTCACATTTTATTTTGTAATCATTCTTTTTATTTTTTCATTTTTCAATCTTCCTCTTTTGTTTTCGCGTGTACGAAATTTAAAATCTGATATACGAGATCCCGAGAGCTTTTCCCTTTTGGCATGTCCGGGAATATTAAACGAACCAATCAATCAAATCTCCCTCGTCACCCTTTATCTTTCTCTCTATGTCTCCTGTAACCGATAGACCGTACAGGCCTTCTCTAGATAGGTATACTCACCTCGAGAGAGCTTCTCTTGCTGACGACGAAAATCTCTCAGGTTTAACATATATCGAAGTCTGAATGTCTCTTGGACCCACGCGAATCACTCTAAGACCTTCAACCCTCCTCCCAACTTCCGCCCTCAACCTCTATGACCCTCTCCCATGACATTCACATGCACACGTTGCTTCTCGTGTCCCTCAAATCTCCCTCGAGTATATCCCTCTCATTGTCCCTCGTTTTCCGTTTCCCTGGCGTCTTTGGCCTCATCTTCTTCTCTCTCTCTCTCTCTCTCTCCCTTTCCTCATTCGCTTCCTATTCTCATTTCCTTCCTCATGCTCCCATGCATCCCCACATTTCCGTGACGAGAACGTAAATAAGGTGTATATATATATATATAACACTGAACCAGGATGAAATTCAGTGAGAACTTTACTTCATATTCATTAATCTACTTTCCTCATTCTCGTTCTTTTTCGTCTTTTAGTTATTCCACTCTGTGAAGAGCGAGGGAACGAGTCAAGCGCGAAAACGAAGAAGATACTACGAGCACCGCACTAGCTTGAGAATTCCTCAATAACCGATTCCGAGCTCAAACTAGTGACCCAAGCGAGATAGATTTTTTATACTCTCGATCATTTTCCCTCTCTCGCTTTCTTTATCTCCTCTCTCTCACTCCTTCTCTTTTGCCCCTTCGTATCACCGTCGTCTCTCTTATATCTCTCGTATCTATTCCCTCACTTCACCAATTTATCTCACTCCCTCTAGCGCGCGCGCGCGTGTTTGCTCGCGATGCTCAGCTTGCACGTTTTGAAACAAGGTGGTACGGAGAGTTTCCCCTTCGATTCTCCCAGTCAATCAACACACGACCCTCCGTTGACCTCGTCGAGGATTATCGAATCTCCGTAAAACCCCTCTCGCTTCCTTGTCGTCCGTGTGCTTGGTCTACTCGATATTCTCTCTCTCACACACACATACACACATGAGCGAGCACAAACGGAAATATCGCTATACGCATTTTGATGTGATTCTGTTTGTCCATCGACGATCCATCGGAGTACAAAGAGAGAGAGAGGAGAGGAAAAAAAGCTCGTGAAAAAAGGCAAATTGCCAGTTCAGCGTTCGTTTGCTAATCCTCTTCCCCATCAGTCTCCTCGTTCCTCTCGTGACCAGGCGAGTTAATAATCGCGTATGCTGTATCGTTCCTCGGAGCAGCTCTCTTTGATCGATCCCAACGATGGAATACAAAAGAAAGAAACCCGTGCGTGGGTTTTTCCGCAAAGAGACTTCCACGAATTCCGAATGATTCTTCCATCGTCGATAATGATCGAGCAAAGTCATTTTTCCGTCAGCCTCTTTTGTTTCCGTTTTTTGCCACTCGCCTCGACGGGATTTCCCTCGTTCTATTTTCTTCGCACAGTTTTTCGATCATGAATTTCCCTACGCAATTTTTCAATTGCGATTCATTTTTTTCGTCATGGAAGATCGCTGCATTTCTTTTTAAACTTGCAAGTTGGATTTCTGTGCGAGGGTTAATTGTATTTTGCAATTGTATATTAATGATTTATTGTGTTCTCGTTTTACGATTCTCTTGAAAAAAATGAAGAATCACGAATGTTGGAAAACACATTAATATATCAGGAAACGTAGTGAAATTACTGTTTTCCTGTTCCGACGTATTTGTACGTTTTTGTGAGAGAAATAACGTCGTCGTCGTGGTCGTTTAACGCTGGATGAGAGTGAGAACGCGGGTGGCCGAGGAGGGGTCGTTAATTAATAAACTCCAACGTACGCAAACACGAAGCGCGGTAAATTGTATCGAAAATAATTTTCGATCGCCCTTTTGCCCACCATGGAGTTTGAGGAAAGTCGATTATCGCGAAACTATGTTACTGTCGTCCCGGCTCAGTCGCAAACTTTCTTAATTTCATTTCAAAACAACAAAAACAAAAATAGCGTACACATCGATTTTGCGATATTATTAACCCTTTGGTTGTCACAGTCGTTTTCTAAATTAACGTTGTTTCTTCTGATTTTCCAGATATAAGATACGGCTATGTCGTGGATCAACAACCGATCGGACGTCTCCTGTTCCGGCAATTTTGTCAGGACAGGAAACCGGCGTTTCATCGTTACAATCTTTTTCTCGACTCGATCGAGAAGTACGAGATCGAGATGGACGAGAATCGTAGCGAATTGGCGAAGGATCTGTTCGAGCAATATCTGAGACGGGAAGCATCGGAGGTCGTCGATATATTGAACGACTCGTTGATCGCTCAATGCGAGGAGCGTCTCGGGTCCGGCGGCAAGGAGCTCTTCGTCGATGTTATGCAGACGGTGAAGAACTTTCTCGCCGGCGAGCCCTTCTCGCTCTTTCTCACCAGTTTCTACTTCTATAGGTGATATTACGTATATACACGTATATATGTCCCGCATAGAAATTTACTCCTCTGTCGTACATTGTACTCCCAAGTACTTTTATGAACTTTCCAGTTCCCGGTAGTTTGTCTTTCGAATAACTTAAATGCTCCTTTATCTACTAAATATACATATATTTGCAGGATAGGTACAATAGTGAATCGAGATACTCGTGTACGGAAGAATACGTCGGTATAGTCCAAGTTTGCGAGTTACCAACTCAGGTTGCGAGGGCAGTAGACGTTGCGAGACTCTCTCCTCTTTGCAAGAAGTCCTTCTCCTCGGTCTTTCTTTCTTTCTTTCCTTCCTTCGTGTTCTCTCTTTCTCTATACAATAAAGAAAGGAGGATACAGTAAAAAACGTTTTTCCACGACAAATTGGACGAAAACGGTCTCGTAAGCCGAACAAATTGTACTTTCCGAGGTGAATTCAAAGCAGCGTGTAACGTTCGCGAATCTCTTGTGTCGTGACCCTTCCTCTCTCTTTCTCTCTTCCCTTACCTCTTTTTTTTCTCTCTGCTTCGTCCATGGTTGAAACGAGGGCTTACCGAGCGTCACGATGTGACTCGTAATCTACAGCATCGCCCCTTGGCCGGAAGATCTATGGTTCACTCGTTTATGTGCAGAGAGAGAAATCGAGACAGAGAGAGAGAGAGAGAGAACGCTCGGTCAGCTTGCGAGAGAAACACAAGCTTTTTCTTAACGCGTGCATGCATGTACGGAGAACCGCGACGGAGAACTGTTGAAAAATTTTGGCTCGCATCCAGACGCGACGTGGTCGAGTGCTCCTGCGATGCGAATGCAGTCAAATGAGATTTTTCACTCCCCACACTCGCTTTCCTTTCCTCTCAATTTTCCACGATTCATATACGCGCTTTAACGAAGCAATTAACGAACGAAAACATGTATATCGCGTTTTATTCGCGGTACACGTTAACTTCATTTATATCCTATTAGTCATACGACTCGTTGTCTGATATCCAAAGGTCCATTTTCTCACTCGTGAATCTTTCAAAATGTTCGCAGATATCTTCAGTGGAAATGGCTCGAGGCACAGCCGGTTACGTACAAGACCTTCAGAATGTATCGAGTATTGGGCAAGGGTGGATTTGGAGAAGTTTGCGCTTGTCAGGTGCGAGCTACTGGAAAGATGTACGCTTGCAAGAAACTCGAGAAGAAACGTATTAAAAAGCGCAAGGGCGAGGCGATGGTACTGATCGAGAAGAATATATTACAAAAGATCAATTCGAATTTCGTCGTGTCTCTCGCTTATGCGTACGAGACGAAGGATGCACTCTGTCTCGTATTGACGATAATGAATGGCGGTGATCTCAAATTTCACATTTACAATATGGGCGGTGAGCCCGGTTTCGACATAACGAGAGCGAGATTTTACGCCGCTGAGGTTGTCTGCGGTCTCGAGCATCTTCATCTTCAAGGAATCGTTTATCGCGATTGCAAACCCGAGAACATTCTACTAGACGATCACGGCCACGTTAGAATATCCGATCTTGGTCTAGCGGTGGAAATAATGGAAGGCGATATGGTACGCGGACGCGTCGGTACGGTCGGTTACATGGCGCCGGAAGTAATCGACAATGAGAAATACACGTTTTCCCCGGACTGGTTCAGTTTTGGTTGTCTCTTGTACGAGATGATCGAGGGACAGGCACCGTTTCGGGCGAGAAAAGAGAAGGTTAAGCGGGAAGAGGTCGACAAGCGTGTCAAGGAAGATCAGGAAAAATATTCTCACAAATTTACCGAGGAAGCGAAGAGTCTGTGTCAACAATTGTTGAAGAAAAATCCGAAAAATCGTCTCGGTTGCAAGTGCGGCAGACACGGGGCTAAGGAGGTGAAGCTTCACAGTTTCTTTCAGTGCTTGAACTGGAAGAGGGTCGAGGCCGGTATGTGGGAACCGCCATTTGTGCCGGATGTGAGTAGGTGTCGTCGAGATTCATCATCGTTCACATTCCTTTTATTTTGTCTTTATTAATTATTATATTTCATTTCGATTCGTTTGCACGGTATTGCGAAAGAAAATTGTCTCGGGAAATTGTTATCATCCGCTCTCTTACTCTCTCTCACTCGATTCTACGTTGACGTATATTCACAATTGTTAAAATACTTAAACTCGGTTGTATTCGTTTCCTTGGCTCTGAATTAGACTTCGTTTTCATACCCTCGACAATTATCCTGCGAGGTCCGCGGTCGTATGAACGAAATTATGTACTCTCGAGGGTTAGTAATTGGATTATGGAAAGTATACTGTTGTAGCGTTTCTACTGGCATGGCTGATGTACCGTTTCTCTTTCTCTCTCTATTTTCCCCCTCATCGCAAACGCGCATATGCATGCAGCGTAGGATTTTCCCGTTCCCGCACCGGATATGCGACTAGTCGCGTGAGCCGGTACGCTTAGCAACTAAAAGCTAAAACATCAATCGTGCTAGCTCTGCTCCGTTACCTTTGAGAGAGAGAGAGAGAGAGAAAGCTTAGAAAAAGGTTGGCGTGGCTTTGGCCAAAGTGCATTAAGTGTTTACGTACACGAAAGGCCACGAGGTATAAAAGGACTCGAATACTTCAAACGATCAGACCGCGAAATGAAGCCTGAAATTATTCTTTAACGCGACCTTCGTAACTCAATTATTTTTCGCGATACTTATTTCGTACGCGAGAGCACGCTTATGCAGGAATAATTCAACCAACATTTTCTTCGTTACGGTGGATACGCTGAAAAATCATTGAAACTTTTGTTTTTCAGCCACACGCAGTCTACGCCAAGGACGTACTCGATATAGAACAATTCTCCACGGTTAAGGGAGTCAATCTAGATGCAACGGACGACACGTTCTACAGTAAATTCAATACGGGCTCCGTCTCCATTCCCTGGCAGAATGAGGTGAGAGTTATGGATTTCGCTTGCATTATTTACAAGAACGATGGAAGGGTTGCGATACGGCTGCGATGAAATTTCTCTCTGCATTGGCATCGTGTGTTTACCATAGATTGAGATACATTGATGAAAGCGATACTAAAACGTGACGTCTATGAATGGAATGTCTGGAGGTCGATCAAATCTTCGTTTTTTCATGTTGTTCTTCTTCTTCCTCTCTCATTGCACACACGATGAGCAGAAGCACTCTCGAGAATGTCGGTGAAATTCGAACGAGTATCGACAGGGGTTTTAAATAGTAGTCAAAGAGGAGGCCCTCGAGTGTAAAATATAATTGACGACGGGGAGATTGAGAGTGGCTCGAGATTCCGACCACCAATTCGAAATCGCCCACGCTCTCTCGCTCTCTTCTATACGTGACTTGAGAACCAAAAAGCTTGCGGGAGCCAACCACCTCATTTTGTTACAGATGGTTGAGACCGAGTGCTTCAAGGAGCTCAACGTACTCGGTCCTAACTGCTCGCCCACTCCCGATCTGTTGGTCAACTATTCACCGGCGAATAATGAGAATCGAGGCTGCTTTCCATTTCGGAGAAAGGTAATACTTGAATCATTGTTTTTAAATATTTTTTTACTCATAAAAAGGTACATTATTATTTTTATTATTTTGATTATTGTAAACAATACACGTATTCGCATGGAAGAAATTTCTTTTGATTTTTCTGTGATACATTTTGGAAAATTTAGATCAACGTTGATATTTTTCGAAAGTGTATTATGATAATTGAGAATTATTTAGATTGGCACTGAAAAATATTCAACTCAACTTGGTGAATTGGTCTTCATCGACTGAAATATCAGATTCATGTGAATTACGTTAATTAATTTCAATTTTGCAATACATCCTTCACGACGAGTAGACGAAGTGAAATTTAAGATTTCCTCGTTACAATGATTGCAGAAAAAGCAGAGCGCGAGAACGCGAGAAATTCCGTTGTCGGATTGTCATCTGTTGGAATTGTCTCAGAGCCAGAATTCCGAGATGCCGGCCAGCTGATCCAGGTTGAATTCCGGAAATCTCAACACACCGACGAAAACAGAGAGAGAGAGAGAGAGAGAGAGCAAATTCAGCGTGACAACGTTGGATCATACATCGACCTCGATTCGTCCCGGCAAAAAACCGAGAGCGAGAAGAAGAATACGACAAAACGTCGAGTTCCCTGGCATATCGCAGAAGCCTGAAGGGAAACGGTCCTCGCGAGAATAATTCTCGACAAGAAGCATCGTATCGTTCATATCTCCCTCGTAGCCGAGGCTTTTGACGTTTCACGAGCAATCACTGTCATTAACAAGCTCACGCACTCGAGCAACAAGATGCATTCTCCACAAGACGCTCGTACACGTTACGTAAGCACATTCTTCGGACGCACACAAACTACAGACGAGAGAAGAGAGCACACGACTCTCATACTCGCAGGCAAGCTTGACTTACACACAAACACACACAAACATTAAAGCACACGTACACGAACGTGTTAACGGCCACGCAAGCTCGCCGATTAAATCGCTATTGTCAGACATGAACAGCCATGGAATTTGGGATAAGAAACTCCCGTGGGGTATTTCTGAACGTTATCAAAGTTCCAAGGACCCCCTGGAGAAGTCGTCGACCTTAACGATTCTCGATTCGTTTTTCCTCCCAAGATTGAGCACACCGTATAGAAAAGGTCGAGATATTTGTCGTAAAAATTCGTAAAGAAAAGCCAATGGAAAATTACAAACACTATATATTTATATTCGTTACTTTTCTTGGCGTGACGTAATCATTTGCGGAGATAGCTCCCATACGAAAGAACGGAATCCCCTTTTCCTTTGTCCACATCGGACAAATTTCATCAAAATGCATAAACTCGTGAAAGAGGATAAAACAAAGTATGCGCAAATATACATGTGTATGTTACTCACACGAGACATTCTCGTTCATAACGCAATCGTAAATTACATATACTCGTATTAATGAAATCAAAGGTCTGAAATCGTAAATAGCAAATGCCGCAAACGGGAGTGAATAACTAGCTAAATTGAGTAAGAGTTTAACGGACGGTAGGATTTCTTGCGGAGAGGAATATTCTCGCGGTACAAAAGCTGACATAGGCCGAGAGCCATAAATTGATCGTGTTCGCCCACTAGTGAGTCCGAGTGTGAAAGCGAGAAAGAGCGAGAGAGAGAGAGAGAGAGAGAGAGACACACACACACAAAATTACATAGGTGTAAGCATGAACTTCTCTGACGCAGAGCACGCATTAGCACATCGGGCAATTGATCGAAAAATGTTTATTTCTTCAAGCGGTGCGCTCGTTGAATCACGATTAATCGCTCTCGACGTTTCGACCACCACCGACAGTTCCATTTGTATAACTAGAGACGTGCATTACCGAGAAAAGCTCTCTCGCGTTGCCACTTTTACTCTTTTGCTACAGACAAGAAACGGAAACGAAAACATCTCCCGCGCGTAAATTATGTATCCGGGCGATGACGATTAAATAGCGAGGAATTGTCCCGTCGAATTATAGATTTTCAACATTCTCACCGTTTAATAATGCCGCTTGTATGCAAACAAAAAGATGTAACGTAAGTTATATAGATCGTGTTTTTTTAGTCATGCGAAAGAAAAGACTTGAGAAAAGCCGTGCCAGTAAGTTCGTTAGAGACAACCGAATCCCCTTCTATCCTTATAGTAGTTTGTTGTTATTTTTTTTTTTATATCATTAAAACTCGAAACGTGTACCGAATCTTTAATCGGGCACAAGGACAAAAGGAATTGTGAACGCGCGATGCGCTCGAGAGGAGCTCAAACGTGTAAAAAAGAAAAAAAAACGGTGAATTTTTATTTATCGAGCGATCGTAAGCCGATCAAAAACGAGGAAGCTTCGTCGCGCCAAAAATAATAACGATGCTCAGTTTCGCGTGGGCAAAACCAGGAAATGTGCTCGCGCGTGTTATGACCACTAGATGATAGTAACTTAAATTAATTAAACTTTGACTGTAACCATCGGCTTCGTTCTAATGAGGTCGATAATGCTTTTCGCGGACAACGGGGAGTTTCGTGACGAGTTTTTCGTTTCGCTCGACTCGCGTCGCTCAATAACGTTCCGATATCACTTCTCGCTGGCAGCGCATTTTATCGGACATTTTTTTTCTTATTATTGTCCTTGCGAGAAATACTTTAGACGAAGCGTATCAATCATGTTGACGCCGATTTACTTCGAATTGTGCAAAGGTAAAAACCGACGAAACGCGAATCGTACAATGTCTTTTTGTCTTTTTATTATTTCGCCCGATCCGTCTCGACGATTCAGCAAAAAATGGCAATAAAGTAGTAGCATCGTGGAGAATAAAATGTATATTCAACTCACAACGTGTTTCTTACCGAGTTTGGATTTTTATTGAAAAATTCATCCGCGATAAGAAAAAAAATGATGTCATGAGAATCGTGGGCGCGGCTGAGCCTCGTTGTAATAATCGCACTGCGAGTATCGTGATCTCATTTTTCCAGATCGCTTTTAACGATCGCATAAGTCGTCTATATGATTCACAATTTCCCATTCCACTCTCTATTTTCTTTGTTTTTTTTTTTTTTTTTTATTTTTTTCTTTTTCTTTTTTCTCGTGTCTGCTCTTCCGTCGTCGTTTTTATGTTTTTTCCCTTTCCTCTCTCTTTTTTCTTTTTTTTTTTTTTTTTTTTTTTTCATCATTTTCTTCTTCATTTTTCTCGTGTCTGCTCGTCCGTCGTCGTTTATATGTCTCTTCCCTGTGTACACGTGTGACTGGTTCGTATAAAAATAATTCTCTCTTAGCGATTAAGTACAATGTCGTCGACTGTAAAACAATTTAGGTGTACAATACGTATTCTTATTTATATTATAAATATAAGTGAAACTAGTTGTACGAAAAAAAAAAAAAACAAAATAACGAGAAGAGAAAAAAAGAACATACGACAAAAAATTGCATCAATCGCTTTGCGCTCGCGACGGTTATGAGAGAAAGGGCGCGCGAAGCGGCCGTCCACACCGTCGGAAATCATTGAAAATAATATTGATAATATTAATAATAATAATACTGTTACGTACGACGACGATACGTACTAACGCAACATATTCTTTGTACATATATTATATATGAACGACCGAGAATTCGTAGAGAGCATTAGAACGTCTTTACATTCGCATTCAGTCACGAAGGCATCGTTTTTTCTTTTCTTTATCGTACAAAGGCGAGAAGTGAGCATCACGAAAAGAAGAAAATCATATTGTAACGTGTCTTACACGATGATTCTCGTGTGTTATATACTTATTAATTTTTCTCGTACATCACTCAACTCTTGTTCCTCCGTCATTTCGCAAAGTCGTGTGAAAACTTTGTCGAATAAGTCCACTTCGAGGATTTCGTTCTCCCTCTAATATATAAAAGTTTGTAAACCATGGCAGGCCTATAAAAATCTTTATTACCTATACGCAATGCAATGAACACTGGCAAACTTCCTCGTGAAGTTACAATGGCCTATGCAATGTACTCATCGTTCGTTATAATTTCATCGTCGATATTTTCATCACGTAACTCAAAGACTATTAATGCCATAGAAATTCTTCGCCTCGTCGAGTACCATCGAAAGAAAACAAAACAAAAGAAAAAAACAATGAAAGAAAGAAATGTCCCGTACGACTTTTAATTAAGGACAATCGTATAGGCTACTTCTAAGTTTTAAGAAAGATAACGAAACGAATGAAATCCCAACTTTTTGCTGATTACCGTGCCGTTCATCGTCGTTGAATTAAATGACTCTCTCTCGGTCTCTCCAACATTGCGTTCTCTTGGAAATTCAAACGAACGAATAAGAATTAAAGAAATTGTCTAAGGAAATTATACACGCACAAAACAAAACAAAAAGACATGTACCTCTATGGCAATGAAACAGTGCACCGATTCAACAAAAACAAAAAAACAAAAAAGAACAATTTATAATCAATATTTCGCCGAATTCTCGCTCACTCAAATTATGTTCAATCGGCCAAGTGTCCATTAGCCTCCCCCTTACCGCCGTCGCCGCCACCGCCTGTGTAATCTCGAATACAAAACTTTGCACTCTGTGACGTGAAAAAGTAATTATTTCGAGATTTCTTATTTTCGCGTATGCACTGACGCTCACAACCTTTGTTCCTCGCGTCGACGAAGCCAAATAATGTGTATTTTTTTTTTATAATCTGTATGTTGTACGACTCCCTTGAAAAAGTTGTAAATCCTATATACGTATATAAATATACGTATCAATATATTTATATACGTATATATTGTTTTTTTTTTAAGTTATGAATATATTATATATGTTATGTATTTATAACTTACGGAATTTATACATACCATAATAGATACACAACGTATAATCGCAACGAAGTAAAAACGATCTCTGTACGTACTTACCTTATGTAGTTCCATCCTCTGATGCTCGAACGAATTCTCGCATGGGACTCCTCGACTCCCGACAACAACAAAAGAAAACTCCAAGATTTCAACGACGCAGACCTGAACGATACTAATTTATTCTTATATATAGTATACTCTTGATATTTGTATACGAGTAACAATGATTAACGCTGAGGCTGCCTGTAATGTTTTTCAGACGTACCTGTAACATTGTTCGAGGAAGAAAAAAAACGAGATATTTTACGAGGTAAGAAGTTGGAATGTTTGTCGACAAAGTTTTAGAGAAAAAAATTCACTAATTAGAACATTTGTCGTTACAGGTGTAATTACGTTTCTTTACGCAAGTGCACATAACAACAAGAGGCAGCCCAAGAATATAATGAGGTAGTATACATCTATTATTAATTCGAGCCACAATTATAGTACATATATATATATACATATTTATAAATATGTATACATATATATATAGATGTGTATATTGTCACAGTTCGTTTCTTATTTATTGATTCTTCAAATTTAATTTCTTTTTCTTTTTTTGGTTTTAATTTTTATTTTTCTTATCATCATCTGCTCGGATCCTAAGCTACCGAACTCGTACGTGCAATCTCAAGATGCGCGAATTGTTTAGCACGCGATTAAAGAAGCTCGCAGTACAACGGACTCGTTCGAGACGACTCTCGCTAGTTACAACTATCGTCAGAAGTTCGGAGTTGCTCTCGTGAGTTTTCTTCTCTCTTTTTCTTTTCTTCATTTCTCCAAGTACATACAGGGGGGTGGGTGATCGTTTTCAAAAGAATCGCGATAATAGTGATAATATAAAATTCAATTCTAACGAACGTTAGAATCGCTCCTCTCGCTTACACTCATACGACATACTCAGTCAATGCTTTATTGTCATGTGAGTTGTTGATTTGTTTAACTTTGCTTTTCTTTTGTTCTTTGACGTTTCATTAGTTTCCTTTTGTTTCGTTTTTTTTCGCTTTGTTTCTCGAAGCAACAACTACAATATATTTTATATATTTATATATATATATAATATATTATTAAATAATAGTGTAAAAAAAAGCATCGGCTCGTAAAAACAACTAAGGGTATGAGATTTGTGGGCCTCGGGCGGATTTCACAACGCATGGGGTTTCGAGATCTCGCAGTTTCAAGACATATACATAAATACCCTGTGGAGACCCGCTTGGTCCGGGAAGGGATATCTTCAACTACGGATATGTGTAACATTTTTTTTTTCTGTCTTTTTGTTTGTTTTAGTTTTGTGCTAAATGAGGAAGTGGAAGGCTTTTCGACTCGTCGATCTCAAAAATGCGCCACGAATATCATACGCGTTTTGCAACCTCGAGCTCGACGCGTCTCCCTTAACCAACGAGTGCGCACACACAATGAGCAAAATAACCGCAAGAGGACGTTTCGGGTACGAATTCCTCTTTCGTTGATCTGAATATATATATATATCGAGGATTTTTCGTTTTATCGTAAAATACGTGAATAAATTTAAAACGTGACTCTTATAGCGCGCTAACCGAGGAGTAAATTCTCGCTTGACGTTGTTCCAATTCTAAAACGTATATGATGATAATATTCTAAATTAAATCTCTTGGCAGTAAATTTTTGTTTTTCTTCTTCGTCGTGTCTTATTTTGTTGTTGTTGTTGTTGTTGTTGTTGTTTCCTCGACGTTTGTTGGCGTATCAGCCGGATATCGAACGATTCGATTGTGATAAAAAAAAAAGAATCATACGCCAATAAATCTTTGACCGATGAAAAACTAGTCGAATATCATTATGGTAAAAATTAACAAGTAAAACGTTGTTCCACAGGTGGTTTTTGTCCGCTGATCGACCTGGATGTGAAAATTCGTGACATTGATGAAGCTTACGATCGGAGGGTTGTAAAATCGTTTCCACGGTCCTTCCGGTCTCGACGTTTTCTCGCTCAACATCCACGGCCATCAGGAAATTATTGTACAAGAAATTTAAGATTTTCGCTATCTTCAAAAGGAGGTTTCTGCTACGAGTCCAGACGAAGCCGGATACGAGAAGTTCTCGTCTCGTCAGGAAATTGCCCGTTCGATTTTCACGATTTACGTTGGACACTTTCGCGCGTCCCACTCCAATATGGCTTTCTCTTGGTCGTTGGACGCACAAATTCATATCGTTTTTTTTTTCTTTTCTTTCATTCTTTCATTCTTTTTCTTCGATCTTTCTGACTCGTTATTACTTCTTTTCAGATTCTTCTTCCCTCGGCTTCGTCGCGATTGTTTTTTTCTTCTTGCTTCTTCTGCTCTCACGTCCACACCGACCATTGAAAATTGCTTGTTGCGAATAGGCCTCTTAAACCTGAGCGGGTTTCGCTTTGCCGACGACCATCATTATCTTCTGCAGGAACTTGGTGAAGTTTACTGCAACATTTTTGGTCAGGTAAATCGTTAACGAAAGACGTTGAATTACTTTTTCGAAGAATCGAATCTTACGACTGGCAAACCTTGGGTTTTTATATCCAAGAGAGTTCTAAGGATTCGCCTACATTTGTTTCTTTTTTTTACGACGCACGGGTTTACTTGTAATAACTAATTTTTGTTTTCTTATTTTTCAGATTTTATATCGTCTATTATTACGGAGCATCAATTTTACTGTGCGTGGATATGCAAGTGTGCTGTTTGTGCTGTTATCATGATTCGTCGTGCAAAATTAAAGTTTTAAACGTGACGCTTGGTGAAAAGGTTGAAACCCGACCGGAAGACGAGTGCGAAATGAATTTTCTTCTTATCATGAATAATCGCACCCGATCAAAGAATAATTCACGTGATTAAAAAAGCATGCGTGATATAATGAGAGAGTATATAGTTTGTAATAGTGTGCTTGAAAACCTTTATTCTTTCTTTGGTCCAACGACAACCATGGTCTTCTGGAGAAATTGAGTGATGGCGCCTGTAGGAATAATAAAATTAAAGAGAAAAACAAAACGTAAAATTATATCAACGTTAAAATAACTTCATTTTGGCTCTCTGTAAATGATAACGAGGGCTCTTTCACGCTAAACCCAACGGTCGAACATACAAAATGGTCATTTATGATTTTTGTGTGTCACGTTGTTGGACTGAATTAGCGGTTTAGGAGGAAAAATGTCACTAGCTACTTACCGACTGCTTTCTGGAAGAATTTCGGCTTGTTTTTCCAAGCTATGAAGCCAAAGTATACGGGTACGGATGACAATATCATCAAGACACCATAACCTGCGAATGATTTAAGAAAAAGAATTGAAACCAAAATTGTTTCATAAAATTATCTTCAAAAATATTTTTTTAAACAGCCTTATAAAACGTTTTGTATATTATTCTTAAAAAGAATAATTTTGAAATATACATTTGTTAATTCTTAAGATTAATTCTCACCTGTTTCCACAGGACTGGCATACATGGGCACAATAGTCACGAACAATGTACCGAGTATGTATACAACAGGAAACGTTAGATTCACTCTTATAGGCCTGGGAAGATTAGGCTGTGCCCACCTCAGCCAGGGAAGACAGACAACCGAGACACCGATGCTCAGCTAAAATGGGTAAATTACGAATTACACACGATACCCTCGGTTAACACAAATTATACATGGCGAATGAAGAATTACAAAATTGTTCTTGCTTCCTTCTTAAACTCCGATTATACAATCAGCGATCGTATATCGTATAAATTGAATTAATTCTCTCAATATCACAAACAAAAATTGACATCTAAAAAACTAAATATAAATTTTTAATTCTTCTCAATCGATCCTTGTATTCCTTCGAATAAATTAATTAATTATTTCAAACCTAACGAGTTAAATTTTAATTTGTAATTTTTATCAATCCATCCTTGTATTCGTTCGAATAAATAAATCAATTATTTTCCTTAATTGAGTTTTAAATTGAAATTAATTGAACGAACCCAGGTAACGAAGCCCACGTAGTTTATCAAAGCGACGATATTCGACGATGTTAGATACAGCATCGATAGAAGTGCCTGCAAGAAAAAAGAAAAAATCATCATCAAGGAGCATTGTGCACTTTCAACGACGAAGTAGAGAGAAGGAATAGAGCATAATAAAGACACGAGTATATACGCGATTGCGGGTTCATTCAGTCGCGATACGAAAGCAGTCGTGTAGTATGGTACGCACGAACGACAACTAGAAACGACAGATCTAGACAACTCGTGAATTATCAAACCATTCAAAAACGCT
>JAPYZU010006196.1:0-12914 GCA_030523005.1 Tryphoninae sp. B BG-2022a | reverse complement strand
GTATTTTTGATCAATATAGAATTTAATTTTTAATACTGAAAATCGTATACTTTTTTATGACCATATTTCAAATCGTTTGTATACGTACAATTAAGCTAAGTCGATATTTTTGTTAGGAATTTTGGAAAAGAAAATTAACCGTTGGAGATGTTGTTGAAGAAATTGATAAGCGTTTTATCGTCGGTAGAATCGTGAAAAATTATATTTCGATCGCATGTAGCGATTAAAAACTGAAATTGATCGAAAATGAGGAATTACAAGTAATATAATAATGTATTTTTTATCAATATAGAATCTCCTTTTTAATACTGACAATCGTATACTTTTGTATGACACAGCGTTTTTACATGTAAAATTAAGCTGAATTGATATTTGATTTTTATATCGAGGAATAAGTTTTCCCCTATTTTATTTTGTTCTTTGGAGAATACGCTGTCACATATTACCACGAAAATTCACCTTGTGTACACTGTCTTCAGAATCCGTCGGGTCGAAACTCTCCTCTTTCTCCCCGTTTCGCGAATACCTCGGTGTCTCGAATCGGTGGATCTCCGCTCGTAACTCGAGCTTTATTCCCAATATAACTCGGGATTAATGGCCATCGTTTCTGTGTAGTCCTTCACGATCGTCTACTCTTATCCATATCCCAGCGAAAGAGAGACAGTGGAGGAGAAAGAGAAAGAGAGAGAGAGAGAGAGAGAGAGAGAGAGAGAGAGAGAGAGAGGGAGGCAAAGAAGAGAGAATCTCTCTCTCGTATATCCCATTCGGGCTGACTCGAGTAGTAAAGTCCCAGTAGTAAAGTATAGTTTTGGTCGGACGTATAAGATTCGCCGGGACAACAGTTTCAAGGAATTTCGATCAATCGATAAAAATGTGAGAAAGTTGGCCGCCATATTGGAACTGTACATATACAAAAGAAAAAGAAAATAAATATTGCGCTAAGCTCTGTAGACATATATATAATAAAAACGTTCACCAAGATTTCCTCGTAGTTTTTTATTCACCTCCTACTTCCACCCTTCGAGTGTCCCCCTGGAGAGAATTTTCTTCTCGAAACTAATACATGGAACGAGAGAGCCCCAGTCGCGGGGTGGCTCTCTCAAGAACGGTGTGCGCCAATGGCGAATCGAAGAGCTCCGCGCGAACCAACCAATCCAAGAATTTCCAGTATTTCGATGTGACTGTTCGCTCACTGTTATATACAGATATATATCAAACAGGTGTAACTAGACGTATGTATATACATGTATAGCGAGCACAAGGGAGGGAGAAGCTCCGAGGTACAGTTAGATCGATGCTGGACAGAGACAAATAGAGAAAAGTGGGGATGGAGAGTAACATACACATACATAGACAGATCTCTCTCTCTCGAGCTATATATATATATATATATACCTCTTATATACATTCAGGGAGAGAACCAACCCCCGGGCAAACGTCCTGCGCTCTCGAATTCGTTTCCGTTTCGCGGAAATCCACTCGGAGCCGAAGTAAGCCCGGCAGAGGGGTTGCTAGATCGAGAGGTCGAGAGAGAGAGAGAGAGAGAGAGAGAGAGAGGGAGCGAGGGAAAGTGGTATTTCCCGTATTTGCGCGTTTCATTGGTCTGTGAATGTCGCTTTGGCCAATGGAAATGGCGGATGCCGAATGTGCGGGTGAACTCTCGCGGGGGTGGTGTTGTACGATTCGCGGGAGTGCGAGGGGACGGCTGGGGGAGAGAGGGGTGGTAACGCCCCGCGAGAAATATATGTAGATCTATATACAGTTAAATAGTATATATAATAGTGTGCTATTCCTATATATATGTAACATTGCAAAGAGCGTAGAGGAGAGAGGAGCGTACATATAGTGAAATTCTAAAAGAGGGACGCGACGTGGAGAATGGGGCAGAAGATAGAAATAGAGAATACATATATACAGTGAGAATAAGAGGCGGAAAGGCGGGGAGAGCGAAAGAGAACGCAAGGGTGAGGAAGAAGGAGGAGGAGGAGGAGGAAGTGGGAGAGGGAAAGGTAGAATAAGGGATGACGGGAGTTGGGGTGGAAAAGCGAGTGCCGGCCTTCCCACGAATAGACATATATGTATATCACGACTGTCTGTGTGTATACGTTTCGTTGTGTAAAAGGAGGGGTGAGGTGGCGGGTAGGGTGGGAGAGAGAGGGAGGGGGAGGAGGAGGGTTTAAGTGCTTCGCTGCCAAGTGTCTGGCTCCTTGTGGGATCGAACCCCGTTGCGGGCTCTACGCTAGCTCCAAGTCTACAGTTTTCTCCATCTCTCCTCCTCTTCCTCCCCCTCCTCCTCCTCCTCCACCCCTCTTTATGCTCACTCCTTCTCCATCTTCCAGAGCGAGAGAGTATAATCTCGCGTCTCTTTCTCGGATCGAAGCGAGCGGCGGCGCGCAGCAGAGCCCTCTTTCTACGTATCCCTCCTTCCTTCCTTCTGCACCTCCCTGTCTTTTCTACCTCCTCCCGTCCCGTGCGCCCTTTTGCACCCGTGTCCTCTCGTCTCTGTCGCCACACGGAAGTCTCGCACACGGTTTCTCGACCGCTCTCTTTCTTCCGTCCTTTTTCAGCATCAGCAGCTGCAACCTCCTCCTCCTCCTCCTCCTTTCTGAATAGTATATATATATAATTCTCCTCTTACTCCTATCCTCCTACGTCTCCCTCCCTCGTTCTCTCTCGTTCTCTTCATGGCGTATACGCTGCCACGACTTTCTCTCGCTCACACACAACCCTCGCTACTTCGTTCTCTTCGTATTCGGTTTTCTGCAGAACTGGCGAGCCACCCTCTTCCTCCTCACTCTTCACCATTCCTCCGCATCATCCCTCTCAGTCCAGAGAGTAGCGAGCAACCATTCTCAGGCCGGCAACCTCGCGAACCGACCGAGTATATAGTCGCAGAACGGGTGATGGGGCCGGCCACCCTCTCGCTGTTTGCGGGAATATGAGAGGATTTTTTGTCCCTCTTCCCTCTCTGCCTCTCTCTGTCTCTCTCTCTTCCTATCTCATCCCCCTCCGACTATCCTTCTCCCATCTTTCTTTCTATTTCTCCTCTCCCGCGCAGCATATATCGCGGCAGATGCTTGGGCTTCGCGAGAACCACGCGAGAGGGAAAGAGGAAAAGCGTAGAGGAGAGGAAGGATGAGATGGAAGGAAGGAGGGGGAGAAGGAGAATACGTTTTACTCCCAGCTTCTATGTATTATGCGAAAAGGGTATACGAAGGCACGAACTGCACGAAGAAATATGTATGTGGAGAAGGGCCAACGGAAAAGCTTCCGTACTTTACGCGAGGATCCGTGGAACCACGAATGGGTCGAAGAGAGGAGTGAACGCTAACGTCGGTAGGGTCGTGAATTGTTCCCGATTGCGCTATTCCAGGAAAATTTATAACAAGAAATCTTTCATTTTTATAAACAATAATTTTTTACAATTTATCGAACCAATTTTTCAAACTTCATTTGTCTGTCTTCTGTCGTCCAACTCGTAGTAATGAAGGAAAAAAATATGAGAAAGCGTTTAACGGGAGGATGTGTTGGTTGACGTATAAATCCACCGATCGTTGTAAGGTATAGAAAATATATATATACATATTTGTTGGTATACGTATTTTCCGTTGTGACTGCAGGGTGCCACAGGGCGATATGCCGAAGGCACGCTCGTAGAGCGGAGCGCCTGTGAGAGAGGGTGAAAGGATTAAGCGCAGTTTGGGGTTGATATTTAACTCGGGGCTCGCACAGCTGGCGGGGCTATACGACGTGTCGTTAAAAACGAGCTAATTGGTTCATCAAAGCGTGCACCGTTTTGTACACGGCCCGCGTGCTGTACTGTCGCACCTCTCTCTCTCTCTCTCTCTCACTCACTCTTGCTCTTACGCTCCCTCTCTCTCTCTCTACTGCCTATGAGGAACTGGCGCGTATACATAACGTACTATAGACACGGTTTATATTTTATAGAAGCCGGAGAATACGTAAAAACTGTAACACATTGTTCCATTCTTCGGCGCCTTAGAGCTTTTTACTTGGTGAGTGTCGTAATATTTTTATCGTATTTTTTCGCCTGATTTCTCACGTCATTATAAACTTTTTTTATACGCAGTGGATTATGTTCTTTAAACAGGATTCATAGCTCGATTGTTACTATCGATAATTTGAATAATTGACGATTAAACAGGGATAAATATGATGCAAATGTTAAATAATATGAAATGTGAATAGTGAATAAATAATTAGTTTAAAAAATAGCCAGAATTATTTTCTCATTATTAAAAACAATAGGAAAAATCAATATCTTTTTTATAGAGTTAGAATTGTTCAGACATTGTTTATGAACGAGGCTACGTGCGAATTCTTCCAACCCTTGATGCTAATGTAGTGGGTATAATAATTCCATGGAAATACCAAGAATTTAAGATGAACGCGAGAAAATTAATGGGACATTTTCCCATAGTGGACGACGTGACCACCATCGATGAAAAGAGGCGAAGAAGGGATGGGGGTTGGTTTCGAAGAGCGAATTCTCTGAAAAGACGCGAACCTGTGGTGCAAGAGGGTTTACAAAGGGGTGGAGAAGAGAGAGTGAGAGAGAAGGGTGGCAAGGAGGGGGAAGGAGGGAGGTTGAGTGCAGAGGAGGTTGAGGAAAGGTTTGCGTTAAAACCCTTTAGTCTGGACCACGAGATCGTTGCGTCGTCCAGCGCAGCAGCCTTGGTCGCACACCGAGAAAGAGAGAAAGAGAGACGTTTTCCGTTTTCCAGCACATTGGCGGGGTGGTCCTCACTGGCAGCAAGAGAGTCTCGGCCTGTACGCTGCGGGTCGCAAAGCTTTACCGCGAGAATAAATTTGAAGGTGGCCTTTCGCCCGCGGTGGCGTGGCACACGGTCGGGTCGCTAAGACCGAAAATAAAAGGGAAAGAAGGAAAAATGGATGCCTGTATATATGCAGAGGAGGTATGAGAACGAGGCGAGGGTACGTATGTGTGTGTTTGAGTGTATGTATGAGAGAGAGAGAGGGAGAAAAAGCTCACGGAGACGTCTGGAGAAAAAGAGGAGGGAAAACCAACGCCGTACGGAAATAAAGGGAGTAAAAGAAAAGAGTGGAAAAGAAAGAAAGAGGCAGGTGGCTTATGGGAGTGAGATTGGAGAGGGGAAGGAAAAAACGTAGCAAACGAAGGTAGGGACGTGTAAAAGTATGAAGGAGAATGAAGAAAGACATCTGCCAAAAGAGGGAGAATAAAAGAAGTAAATAGACGAAGAGTACATACTATAGGATATATCTATATATATTTATATATAGGAATAGAGAGAAAGATGCCCTCTCCCCCTCGCTTTCTACCTTCCTCTTCGTCTCTTAGCGCGCCACCGGCTGCTGCAATGACAGATACAAATAAACGATCCAGGAGTCTCGCGCAAGCGCTCTCATTCTCTCTATATATCAACGACGGATTCGTATATATATATATATATATATATATATATATATATATCTATATATATATATATAGCGAAAGGACAGAGAGAAAGAGAAGTACCCAGGTGAACCCCCGTTTACACATCACCCTCTCCTTCCACCCCCTTTCGCCGAAGGTGGATGTAGGGAGGTTTTCCCTCCTTAGGTATATAGGTACCTTGCCAAGCCACCTTGGGTGGAGCTTGCCAGCGCGTTTACGTCATCAGACGTACAGATATATAAACGGGTCAGAAGTAGAAACCAATGCGAGCCCGGGGTAGCTTCTAGGTGGCACGACCAACCCCGTAAAACGACGTCTGCGCGGGTACTACAAGCTGGCAAACGCGCCCAGGGTGAAGGAAGGAGAGAGGAAGAGAGAGATTGGAGAAACGCCCTGTTTCGTTTCACGTGCCATTTCCATCCTCCGCCCCCCCCTGCCCCCGCTGTCTTTCTTCAACTCGCAACGAGAGAATTCGGTTGCAAAAGAAGTTCGTCAGGATATTGCTCGGGCGGAGTCCCTCTCCCTAGTTTCGTACAGTAAAGCGGGGTGGTCACCACCACCTCTTCGACATCGACGGCATTTTCGCATGGCCAGGAAATGCGCGAAGAAGGCGAGAGCGGAAGTCGTGTGCGGTGGTATCCGAGGGAGGTGAAAAGGCCTTGAGGAACAAACCTGAACGAGAGTGGAAAACAGACGGTGAGGTAAAGAAGGATGGAGAGGGGTTACAGTAGACAGCTACGGGGGTTGGTAGAGACGGAGAAAATAAATGGAATTGCTCAAGATGGCGACGAGACGAAGCACTCTCGTCTGTGCTCCAAGTATAACATACGATCTTTCAGCTCGAGATTAATCATCCCGGAGATGATAAGATAACGTCCCTAGATGATGTTCAAAAACTCTTTCGAGCACGTTTTTCCTAATGATAGGAACGTAAGTTCGTACTATCCTGGATTGCAAAGCTACATTCGGTCATAATCCGGGAACGTCCGCCATTATTTTCCGAAGAGAAGAGGGAAAATGTTGGAGCAACATCAAATTCCAACCTCTCCTGGGCTGTTGTGTCTGCAAGTATCGCGTTTTCCCCTTCGGTGCTATCCCTCATCACTATCTAGCTCTTCACGTACAGGACGCTGGGGCTACTGCCACATTCTCCAATCTCACGTGTAGATAATCGAAAACCGGTAGGGGATGAGAAAGAGAGAGAGAGAGAGGGAGGGAGGAAGAGGTTGGATGAACGAATGGCTACCAGGCACGATAATCCAGGCAAGGCAGCAATAGCAGCAGCAGCAGCAACAACGAGAGTAGGGGTTGGGTGAAAGTGGTTCTCTGCTGCAGTGGAACACGCGAGCCTCACCACTGTATGTCTCTCACTGCTACTGCTGCTGCTGCTGTTGGAAGGGTATAGACTGAGAGTCCACGAAGAGTTTCGGTCGTGTAGGTGCGAGACACCGCGCGCACACCAATACCAAAAAGCTCCGGTGGAGACGCGAACATCACCAAAGGAAGGTGGCCCGGTGGTGATGCCGTAGGAGTAGAGAGAGAATAGAGGGAATATGGCAGATAGAGGTAGCTTCGAGTCGAGTGCCCGGGGCTGAATCGACCGGGCCACCCAGCACACCCCGCGAAGCTCGACTCCTATCTCACTCTCTCTCTCTCTCTCTCTCTTTCTCTCCCTCTACCTTCCTCCATCCCTCCCTCTGACTCTCTCTCTCTCTCTCTCTCTGTCTCCCTTCGTAGCTATGTTATCTTCAGCTCTCGACCTCTTCTACGTCCTGTTCCCTCTCCGGGCTTGTATTCCTCTCTTGTCGTGTCCTATTCTCTTTCCCTCGTCTCTTTGCTCTGCTCTTCGTATCTCTCTCTCTCTCTCTCTCTCTCTCTCTCTCTCTCTCCGTTCTTCTCATCTCTGCCGTTTCCTGTTCTCTTTCTCTCTCTCTCTCTCTCTCTCTCTCTCTCTCTCTCTCTCTCTCTCTCTCTCTCTCTCCCTCTGTCTCATCCTAGTTCTGCAGGGTGCGTATAGCTATATGTGTGTCTTGACGTTGTACACGCTTCGGAGCTTCTCCTCGCTTCCCCTTCTCGCGGTACGTTGCTCGAGTTGTCGATGTTCTTCCAATGGCAACCTACCGTTTCAACTACCTACTGCTACGAGAGAAACATCCAGCCAACTCGAGATGATTTCCTCTCACCCGTTCTCTCTTATCCGTATGGAGCCTTGCTTTGTCGTCTGCAGTGATGCCACCCCTCGATGCTTCTGTCAACCACCGACCCGTGCCTTTCTTCCTCTCATTCATGTTATCGACTGTCTTTGTGCTTCTCCATTTCCCATCGGCCCAGGTATCGTTTCTCTACGACCAAGTCTATTTTCGTTCGCCATTGCTGCACTCGTCAACGGTTGATGATATCATTTTCTTGGTCTACTTTTCTCAACCGATAGTAGGCTAGTATAAAATATTTCTATTTAAAGACAAGGGGTTTGCGCTTGAATACAAAATTGGCGGGCAGGTCCGTTTCTTTTAAAAGATAATATCGCGGTTTTTGAAGGACGAGAGGGTTACGTAGATGAAGGAGCCTCGAATTTCATCCCTCGACTCATATATGGTTATAAATCGGATCAGGACAATTAAGAACCCTCGTCAAATCACACGACCAACACGATTTCTCGCGATTCAAGGCAGTCGGACGTGTCATTTGGAGAAGCGAGAGTACGATTAGATAGGAGATCATCCCGATAACCTTGACCATAGCTAGATCTCTCGGATAACTTTCACTCTCGCACTCTCGAAATAAAGAGCCAAAAGCAAGGAAAAAGAAATCTCGTCGCAAGGGGTTGCTTTGGCTACTTCGCACCCCGCGAGCCAGAGTCCAATCGACAATTTACGGGCCAACCATAGTGACAAGCTCCTCGTTACCCTACACTCTTTCATAGAAATCATTCCTTCCTACTCGTCGAAAAGAAAGGAAAACAAAGAAGAGAAAGTATGAAAAAGGAATAAAGCAAAAGAATCGCGTAGAGTTGAGACATCCGCGGGCGTTCTCCTCCGACCATCGTCGAAAGCCAACCCTCGAACAACCACGGCGTTGGACAGACGTGGCTGATGAACGTGGCCACATCGCGTCGCCTCGTTGTGTACGAGGCGGAACGACGTGACTGGGCTCACACCTCTCAAATATACCGGGACAAAACCCATCTCATTCCCATCTCAATCTATATTCGCACGTCCAACACACTCGAGATTATGAATGCGTGGGGTTAATGAAACCCCCTCGGTGTGGTGAAGGCGTCTGCCTTTGCATACCGACCGTGAGAGAGTGGAGAAGTGGTGGAACAGGGTAGAGCGATAGAGGAGGGAAGGAGTGCGACGCCTGGCTTCGAACGTGTATCCACCCGTGTGGATGTACACGTAGATATCCACTTCATTCTCGTCGCATCAGTGAGGGCGGCATCATCATCATCGGCCAAACAGCCCAGCGACACCTGCGAGACTCGAGACTACCGGACTTCAATATGCGCGTGTCGCCCGTCAGACGCTTCGCGTTGGCGACATTGGCATCGTCGTAACATTGCTACTGAGGTTGGGACGAGCGCAGGGTAATGAGAGTCATCGAGCAACTTGATGGTCAGTCTTGTTGACAGCAAACTGGACAATTATGACAATTTAAATTTGCTTGACGTTTTCGAGCTCTATGAATTGATCGATGAGATTTTACGTTATATTTGATGGAAAATAAGTTTTATAATGAAAAACTGGTGTTTTTGGCGGGAATTAAAGATATTTTTGGATTAGGTGATCCGCATTGCCCCGATTTTTTTACTGCTACTTCTCGTCCCTTTGCTCGCTCACCCTGCTGGTCTTTCTCAAAGAGTAAACACAGGGTGTACGTTCTCTCGCATCGTGTCTCGTGCGGTCTCGCATAGTCCATCGCCGTCGTGGCGGTCGAGTGACACCCTTCGAACAAACCTTTTGCACACTCGGCCTCAGTGTGCGCGTGTTCTTCCAGAGAGTCCTTTGAGAGAAACGCGAAGCTGATGCGTTGAAGGAAAAATTCTGTCTCTCTTGTTAAGAGAGACCGAGTCTTTTTTTTGTCTTTCCACATCCGGTCGGCTTTGTCACGTAACCGTTAGATCCAAGCTCGGAGAAAGTGTTCTTTGAGCTTTAACCATCGAGAAAACTCTCTTTCAGGAACGACAGTTCTTTTTTTTCATGCTCGACCGATATTTTGTCGAGGTAAAAAGAAAACCGAGTTTCTTGTTAATGAGTAAGAATTTTTTTTAATCTATTATTTTGTTTTTAATTTTTTTTTCTGTTCCATATTTTCTCTCAAAATCAGGAACAAACTTCCGATCGACATAAGTTCTTACAGCTCTTTAAACGATCAAAATTCACGGGAATGCGATAAATTGCCGATTTTTCGCGATGCTGTATCTCTATTCTAGTTTGTCGGACGGAAAATTGCTTAAACAACTTTTTGAAGAGCTCGCCGGTCCTCGACAACTAACTAAGATTCATCCGAATAGCTCAATTTTTGTGCCCATGGTGTCATTTTGAATATTGCGATTTTTGGGACATTTGTAAAATGCAAAACACTTGCAAAAAAGGCAGGGGCAAATTTTTTTCCTCCAAAAGGGCTTCGATTGGAAGTTACAGAAAAGAAAATTTCCCACCCAACAAGAATATCAATACCAGTATAACCTCGATATATTGCAATTACCAAAATATTTAGTATTTTGACGTTTTCTTCGACAAATACAAACAATCGGGCAGTATAATCGCGATAGTCGTGTTTCTCCAGACTGTACGGTACGGACCGTCACGTAACGGCAACGGCACGTACCGGCACCGCCACGACAATTTTACGCGGATGTTCCAATCGCACTCGCAAATATCCGTCACGAACCGGCAAAACTTTTTCGAAAACGCCGGACCGGAGTCGTTCCGTTCCATTGCCGTTACGCGACGGTCCGTGCCGTATAGTCCGAATCAACCTTTAAAGCGTTCGATCGAGCCGGCTGGTGTGCGTCTTACGAGCGAGACTGGGGTGGTTTGTAGTAATATACGACAGAATGGATGAAGGGGTAATGGAGGTCTATGACCTCGCGAACGAAGGTCGCCCCCGTTCTTCCGTTGGTATAGCGGCCTCTCTCGCTTCTCGGTGGAGCTAGTGTTGAGCCGTTTCTTCCTAGATGTCTCCACGTACTGCGCGATCGACCCATCTACCACGAGTCTTCAACTCACGACGAGACTCTCGCGTTTGAGATTTTCTCAAGTTTACACCGAGAGAAATGGATTTCGATCAAAAATTCTTTTTAATCCAATTTTATTTCAACCAATTCTATAAAATTTAACTTTAATCGGCTCGAAATTTCAATCCGAAAGACAATCTAATTTTACTTAACATGATAAAAGCTAGTTTAATTTAAAAATCAGAAAGAATTGCGAGTAATTTTGTTTTACGACATATTTACCTAAAAAAATAAGAAAAAGATGAGAATTTTTGTTAAATTTTGTGGGAGAGGACGCCATACGGATTTCCGAAGCTTGGAAGAAAGGGAGAAATTTCCCATCAATATATAATAGGACGAAAGGTGGACGTTGTTCATGCGCACAACGTAGAGAATAAAATGGATGGAAAGTGAAGTAAGGTCATAAAGGTCTTTATTCCTTAGGCGTTATCCTTGAAGTAATGTTGGCAGTAAAGCATCGGGACGGGCGCCCATGGGGATCTTGGGGGGTAGCGTGTGGTATTTTTTCCCGTCGATAGGAGAGTGAGAGTGAGAGAGAGAGACTTGGCTACTTGGACGAAAAATATATCATGTATATCTATATACATAGAGCAATAGAAAGAGAGAGAGAGAGAGAGATTTTTTTCTGGGCCCTTTACCGAACTTTCTTTCGCGAAGCAAAAGAAAAATATACGACGGGAGACATATAGCCGTTGCATTACCGAGACTTATACAGGCGAATATATTTCATCCCTCTTTTTCTTTTTAACGTAAAAAAAAATCTCACAATATTCGGTCATCGGTCACGCATAGAAGATCACGATCTTATCTTACGAGATTTGAATTTTTATGATTTTTTGCGTCAGGTTCTTCGTCTACCATAAAAGTTATTCCCCAGATTCGCATTAAGAATGTAATTAAAATTGAAGAATAAAGAAAAATAATTTTCAAAAATTATAAACAATTTTTTTTTCGTTTATAAATTATCGATTTATTTTTTATTGCATTAGAAAAATGTTCAAGACACTTGGAGAGGAACGAGTAAGGACACATCGTTTCACAAATCGAATGGAAAAATAATTAGGAACGAGTGTTTTGGTTCGATTAGATCGATTTTTTTTTCTTATCGAGGGTGCGATTATTCTCGGCGAGGGATGCGAAGCCCAAAGGGAGAATTCGATACGATAGCTCTTTCTCAGTATATACATACATACATGAAAAAAGAAAGAATCGGAGGGGTTCCTCGTCGCGGCTATGCAAATACACCGCGATGCTTGGATCGGGGGTGATGGTTTGGTGGTGAACAAAAAAAATTACGGCAAAGTGCTAAACGATCGCGACGAGACGAGGAGAGCTCGGGGAGAGAAAATGTTCACAGAGAGAGAGATAGAGGGGGGGGGATGGGTGTTTGGAGAAATCGAGGCGTGCAGCGAGTCGCGAGGGAGAAAAAGTCAGAGAGCTAGCGAAGACAGAGGGATGGCAAGCTCTCCTTATGTCGAGTGGGTGACTTCGAATGACAAGTTTTTTCTTCAGCCCTCTCTCCCATCGAAGAGAGAAAAAAAGGAGAGGGCGAACGAGATTTTCAGGTCGGTATGCAAATAAGCCACTCCTGGGTATATCTCGGGGGTTCGATTCGCCCCCAAAGTTATTGCTCGACGTCGAATGGAATCATCGTCGTCGACGATTTGATGACCGACACGTGCGTCCTAGCCTAGACATCTTCTGCTCTCCATCGCGCGGGATCGACGATGCGCGTGGCTGGGGACGGCAAAGTTTGAAAAACAAATGTTTAAACTTTTATACGAGGGTGTAATATCAAATTTTTATTGAACGAGGATAAAATAATAAAGATAATTTAAAAAAAACAGGAATTCTTTAAATTTTCTTTGCGGTTTTTTTGGAAAATGTTATGAAAAGATGGAAGGCAAGTCGGAATTGGGTTTGTACGTGCGAAGATTCAAAGAGTAATACAGTTTCGTCGTGGGCGAGTAGCTCGGCTTGTTTAATCCGCTTGAATCCGGAGAAGAGCGACTTGTAAGAGTGGACAGGGGGAGAGAGGGGGTGGTTCTTCGCCCTTCGTTGAGTCGGGCCGCCCTCAAATGAATATTGATTACCCGTAAAGTTCATTGCGGCTGAAAAAGAATCGTATCTCTCGGCAACAAGCGACTGGCTTCAAATGGAAAATCAAATCGACGATCTTCCCTTCGGAAGGACCAAAAGAGCGAGCGAGCGAGCGAGAGAGAGAGAGAGAGAGAGAGA
>JAPYZU010006192.1:0-15816 GCA_030523005.1 Tryphoninae sp. B BG-2022a | reverse complement strand
ATTGTGGCGTTTCTAGTCGTCTGAATCAGACAAACCAAGCATTATTTAAATCTATGTGAATGTAGTTATCGTCTAAACTAGAACCAAGTACTAATTTTTGTATAGGAATCACAGCTGTTTGAAAATAAAGGTTCAATTCTTCTGGAAAATTGTTAACTACAACATGAGAGCAGAGCTAAAATTCTCAAGCTATTGATATGATTTTAGTTCTGACGATAACTACGTTCACATAGATTAAAAAGATAATTGGTTTTTATGATTCGGATAACTAGAACCGCCACAATCTGTTCGCCTGATTGGACAAACGTCTCACGCCGTAACTTGTATAGATTTAAATAAAATGGTTCATACAAATTTGTGTGTTTTCATTGAAATATGTGTTATTATGCCTCAACACAGGCACTGTAGGTTTGATAGTATTCGCAAAATTAATTCCTCGAAAAAAAAAACAAGCTTCTAAACCGAAATACCCCCTTAAGAGATAACATTACTGTAGAATTTTTAGAAAATCAATTTTTTTTATTTAGCTTCAAAACACTCGCAATTTTGCAGATCGTGAAATGAAACGCATTTTACCGAAAACATGATTTTTAAAAATAGCACGCAGCATAAAACAAACAACTTTAAATCTTTATACTTGAAAAATCAACCATATCTTGTAAAAAAAAACATAAAAATGCAACAATTTTTCGTGAGCAACATCGAGATGTTCAAAAATCATATCAAGTTTTATTACTCTGCATTTTTTTCTTCGACTGCAAAAGAATTGACGAAAAAATACCTTTTTTATTTAAGTCTCTACAATGATATTACTCCCAGTTGATATAACCCCTTAATACAATATCACTTACGTAATGACTTCGTTTAACTCACTAATACTTACGAACACTTCACACGTCATACTTCAAATTAAATCCGTGAACGGGATCTTTCGCTCGAAACGAGCGATTCCATAGAAGACGACGGGACTCTTAGTTAGCGGGACCGTAGGATTTTGTTGCCTGCCCGTATCCGTATCGGCGATGGTATGTCCTCGCCAGGTCAAACGTCTCTATCGAAAAGGACAAATATTCTGTTTGTTATGAAAACAAACAAAAGTAATTGGTCAGATGGTATACCATACAAGGCTTTAGCGAATCCGTTTTTTCCAAAAGTTGTCTCATTAATTTTTTTAATCGTGCCACGGTAAAGTCAGGGATACTGCATTTTTCATGACGTTTTTTAATACTTCTTTTTCCGTTTTAACCAAAGTGTGGCCCTTAAGTGATCCAAGACAATTGATATTTAAAGAAAAAGTTATCAATTTCGTATGGGATATAAGAAAAATGTTGTCAAATGTTTTGGTTTCAAGAAATGTATGATGGGCTTACTTCTGTAATCATCATCTGGTATTGCCTCAAAGTCTTTGGTTTCCTTAAGGCTCGAAAACGGCAAACAGTTGGGTTTGTTTGGGAAATCGGTCGAAAATTCCCACTCATACAGTTGTTTGAGCTCGCTATGCGTTCGATTAAGAAACACGACAATAGTAAATGAAGACTAAATATGTCACATTATGACAATTTTGTAAGAGCTTTTTTGTCAGCGGTACACTCACCGCATCTCTTTTTCGAAGGTGTCCTGAAGCGATCTGAATATCAGAAACAGTTAACAATACGATTACCAAAATACAACCACTGTAACGAAAAACGCTCTAGATTATCCAATAAGCAAACTTACACTTTAGCGTATCTCAGCTGATTCACCGACTCCTTCGAGGCAAATTTAAACGTCTGTTGGAATTGAGGCCAATGTTGCGATGGGTTTTGCCATTGTTCATATTGGGGCGCTTGTTGTTGTTGATGATATTGAGGCGCTTGTTGTTGTTGTTGCTGCTGATGTTGTTTGTAAGCTGACAATACCCTATCGTAGACGTTTCAGTAGATGCGTTCCATACGTGCGGGTGTTAACCCTTTGAAGGGTACATCGTATTGAACAAATTTCCAAAATCAAAAGTATTCTTGAGGTTTTTGGGGTCGCTAATTGCAATTCTAGCATCAAAATTTAAAAATTCAAGATGGCGGAGCCAAAATGGCGACAGTTTTTTTCATAATTCAAATTTTTTAAGTTGAAACATCTTTTTTGAAAATTCTAGCGGGTCGAAAAATCTGAAAAAATATATGTTATAGTACTAGACATGAAGTATATGTAAACAAATTTTCAAAGCATTCCAACGCTCCATTGAAGAACAGCTCAATTTATTCGAAAAAAAAAACAAGTTTTTTCGGTTCCAATTATGTATAACTAATAATAAATAAAAAATTTACAATTTTTTCTATTAATATCTTGTAGCTTGAATATTCAAGTTACTAGAAATAACTTAGAAGTATAAAGGTATTGCGAAATACAACGGCAATAAGAAAAAAAACTGCAGGAAAAAAAGGAGGTAAAAGGAGGTACATATATGTACCACTGCCCCTCAAAAGGTTAAGTTCACGGAAGTTTTTGCTGCATCTTATGTTTGTGACGATGTTGCCCTATTTCGTTATGACTGATCGTGTAGCGACAATATTTCGTGCGATGTTTGGATCAATGGCTGGATATTATTTGGTTCCTCCTGTGGAGCGCATTACAAAGAGCGGAAAAATATAATTACAAAGAGCAGAAAAATATAATATGAAGATTAATTTTTGATACATTGCTTATCAATCATTTTTATGGACTCACATTATTGGGTCGATCTTTGCCGTTAATGTCGTTGGTACGAAATGTTCATGAAGGGCCCTTATGTCGCGTTGTACTTCATCCGCGGTCTCGCGAAGTATTGAGCCACCGCTGTTGTTTATCATGCTTGGCCCGCCCAGATTAGTCGGATATTCCATCGATCTTCAATTGTTGTTAGGGGAATTCATAGCTGCAACTACGAATATGACGTCGGCAAGTATTTCCCTGCCATTATCGTCGGTATGACCGGCTGTCCACGTGTGCATCGCGTAACACTTGGCTCGGACATCCTTCAACGGGACCATACTAGATACTTGGCTGAGCGCTCTGCATTTAAAAAACCAAACTTCACTCGATGGAATGCCAACATCGAAGAAAGGTTCCACAGAATTGAATTTTTTTATTATCAGATATATAACATTCTGTTGAACAATTATGTTTTCGACCATACATATTGCTGAATCCTTAAGCAAACAACTACGATTCCGATGTTTTTTACTCAAGGTGAATTTTGGAGTTTTCAAGCGGCGGAATTGAGCAACATTGTGTGTGTTAATGCCGCGGGGCAGTGGCCCAGTGTTGTGTTGCTCAAGAGCGACTGGAGCTTCAGCGGTACTCGTGCATGAACGAGAATCCACGGTTATCTGAGCATATTCAGCTATTCTGTTCGCTATTTGCTGCAGAGATAAGTGCGGTTTCCGGACGTACCGCCGAAAATGTTGCATAGCGTTTTCAAACGGGAAAGCGGAATACTCGTCAAGCGGACTGAAGACTTCAACATCGTCAACAAGATGCAATAATCCGTGAACGTTATAACTAATGAAATTGTGACCATACAGACGTGGGCATTGAACGACGAAAAGTTTTAAAGCAATTCTTGCGTATGTTAATAACCGACGAGAAGGATTGCTTGAAATCAATATACGTGCCGTACTGCTGAGCAGTAGGAAGTGGTTGTATAAATCAGTGGTCAATATACCGTGCAAAACAACGGGTGCTGCATACAGTAAAAATTGGCGAAACTCGGTAGCCTTCCATCGGGAATAGCAATCCAACGGACGAGGCCTACGCGCGAATTCAAAGGGACACCAGTCGTATAGTGCTCTGAGTCGATCCGAAATTAATTGAATATCCCGGGCCCACATTTTACTCGTATTTGAAAACTTCCGATGAACCCAAGCCATAAGCGTTCGCTTCGTGACACCAAGATACAGTAAATGTATTGCTTCAAACGGAACTTGTGATACGGGCCCCATGGGAAGATGGGCGACGGAACTTTCCTCGCCACGATGATGTTCTTCATAGTTTTTCCTGAAATACCCTTCGTCAGTTCGGGGTATATTGTTGATTTGCTCGTAAGATAAACGCGTCCCCAAATGTTCACCACTTATTTTGCATTTTGAGCAGGGATTAGTCGAGTTGTGGCCCATGTGACACAATATAAAGACACGAGCAGGCGCGTCTGCGATAAAACCTCGGATGTACAAGGGATATTTCGATCCCTGATAAATAATGCCTCCCTCTGCTACGATTCGTTGTAGGTCTTCGAGGAAAAGTGGAAGGAATTCCATTGCGCTGGCGGGTTTCGTGGGTCCTCGGTAAATGCCTATCACTCCTACCGCAGAGTTTACGAGGTTTGTGATTTTACATTGAATAGGCCAAATTTGATTATTGCCCGAGTTATCGAGACTGGCTCCGTCCGTGCTCCAATGTATTTCCAAGTGAGCCGGAATTTTATTCACCTTTATCGAATCGAGAATACCAGTGAGCGCGTAATCTGTTCCCAAATGAAGATATTGCCCCGGGTGTACGTTAGTCAATTCCACTGGTTCCCGCGGTATGCCCAAAAGTGTTTTCACTGTCTTCGGAAGGGTAGCGAAACACGAATGCCTTTTCAACTTATTAAGGAGATCATTTCCTGCACGATGACTGATGTTGTTCTCGAGTAGCCATGAGGCCAAATCATGGCGGAAAGTGTTGCTATCCTGTTGGTCTTTATCCGACGATTCAGCAAGCTCAGACTCCTCGCTAGACTCTACATCTTGAACCGATGATGCGTCAGGACTTTCGCTTGCATTATCGTTTTCAATATCCTTATCGTTTTCTAACAACAACGTGCCCATGGATTCCGTTTGTGGCGAAGAAGGCTCTACATTTATAGGAGATGCGACCTGCAAGCTAGAATTATCACCAGCATCATCGGAAAAGTTGGAGACCCTTGTCTCAGTGGCTATTGACGAAATGTCTCGAGTTCCTTCACTCACTGAATCGGCCAGCCTATTTTTTTTAAGCTTGATATGTTGGGAGCCTAAATAAAAAGATATTATTGTCAAATCAATGAAAACCGCACGAGATACATGAATTGAATTTCATACTTTTTAAAAAAAGTTCAGAAAATTTCCGATCGAAACCTATTTACATAATTTTTGCTCTGGCGCGACTCTGTCGATAAATAATTGAAAAAAAAACAAACACTTTTTTTCACGATCCGCCAATTATTTACAATTGACAATTCTATTTCTCATTTATCAAAAATGTATCGTGCAGAAAATTTGTTTTCTGCACGATAAATAAGAAGAAGGACCGAACGTTTCAATAAATTGTGAAAAAGTGTATAAATTTTTCAATTTTTCATACAAAGAGCCGCATCTGAGCGGAAAATGTTTTCATAAGTTTTTCAATGTAAATCTTCTTAATTTTATAAATGAAGAATTAAATTTGACGGGATAGATGATAAACAAGTAGAATAAAGAACTGAGTGGTAAAAATGGCTAGTTTTTGTAAATCGGAAAATTACCTATCGAAAATCAAGTTTTTTTCTTTCAGAGTTTTCAAAAAAATTATATTCGATGGAACAATTTCGGGGTACAGAATTCGAAGTTACGATCGATATACATGTGTCAGTTTCTGAAGCTAAGACCCCCAAATGTATAAAAAGAACTGGAGAGTTCTGGGTAGCACCCCAAGAGTTCTACAAGAAATCCCAATGACAAAATTATTTATTTCTTACGGTTATATAGTTACGGTCGATATACATATATCATTTTCTGAAGCTAACTAACAATAAGAGGCCAAAATGTATAAAAAAAAATTCAATTTCTTGCAATTTTATGGAGAGTTCTAGGTAGCACTCCAAGAGTTCTACAAGAAATCCTAATGGCAAAAATAATTATTTCTCGTGACTATAAAGTTATGGTCGAAGAAGAATTATTTTTTGTGAAGTTGGAATCTCAATATTCACAAGTTAGTTTTTTGGTCTAAATGACGGGACTATTTCTAAAACTTATGTAGAACTCTGGAACTATTCGGGGTGCATTGAGAATTCTAAAAAAAAATTCATTTTTCAAAAGTTGGGATGTTAACTTCACAGACGCTGAACGATGATGTAATCAATGTAAATGTAGAAAAATCTAAACTTTGTTTTTTTAATTTAAAAAATATATAAATACAATGATTTCATTACTATATTATTTTAAAAAATTTGAAAACATGATGATAGTAAATAAATGTTCAAAAGAACAAGGTTTTACTCACAACTTTCTTACATAGGTTGACATTAGATAATTTTTCAAAAATATTATGACTGTCTTCTGTAATTTTCATTTTTTCACGTAGAGAATCAATTCCGCTTTCTCCAATATAAATCTGACATTATAAATGTAACAGAAAGTGACATGTAAAATTTTGTATTTATAATCTTATAATTTAATAATAAAATTAACAAAAAATATTGATAGCTACTTACACGAAGTGTCATGTTTTGTTCAAGTACAACACACCACATACAGGAAGACAAATCTTCTTTCCAGTAAGCCCACATTGCCATCTTATCTGTGACTATAGGGATGCAATACTCTGATGTAAGAGTAAAACTTTTAACATTAGTTTTAATTTTAGACCACTCATCTACATTTGCTGGATAACTTTCTTCGTGTTGTGAAATAGAATTCTCTGATTCAGAGGTACGTGGCATAGAAACGAAACAATTAATTGTGCTCTTTAATTGATTTGTAATGCTTGTTCCTTCATTTTGCTGTTCTTTCAAAATCTCCTTGTTAATGGGATTAAAATTACAGTACGTAATCTCTGATGGAAAAATAGATAGAACACAGCATCTTCTTTCAACTTCTGTACTTTGCGTTGCACCGTAATAGTTGTACCGTTCACCATATGAAAGATATCTTCTTTTATAATGTCGTCTTTCTTAAAATACAACTCACAAATATGACTTGTTCTGCTAAAACCCGTGACGCTTCTTGCAATAATTCCACTATCACTCTAATTATTAAACCTTTTTTCCATGCAAACTGTAAAAAGGGTTTCTTTTAAGATTCATCTTTCTTTCCACCTTTGGCGATACATCCACGTATCCAACACGCCATTTCACAATATAAATGCACAGGTAAACAGACTGACAATGAGATGCAGCCCGACCACATTTACTGAACATATACCGAAAGCCAGACCAGGGATGGTAGACGGCTGCAGAGGCCTTCTCATACCAACGTGACGAAATTTTGATACCACGTACAAAATTCTCATACGCGGTAAAACCAGGGTTGCCACGCAATTTGGCAATTGCCGAACTGACGACCGTTTTTTTTTTCGAGATCAAGTGGACGGAGGATAAAAACACAGTCTGCAACGTTGTCGCGGGTCGGTCTCCCGACTTACCACGATGGTTCACCTCTTTTTTTCGCTTCCGTAGAAGAAGATCCGTATAAGTCGCGGGAAATGTTCTTGCGAGCTGGCGCGCTGAAATTCTCATACACTTCGTATTTTGTCTCATACGCGAGGTGAAATTCTCATACGCGTACGAGAATTCTCATACGTCTCCCATCACTGAGCCAGACCGATCGGATGAAGTTAATAATTGCAAATGGCGTCCGTGGATAGGAATACATTCCCTTCAGCGGCCATCCTCCCAATCGGGGGCGGGGGGGGGGGCAAAACAGGCCTACTTTTGTTTTATGGGCATCGTTCTCCTCTTCTCTTACTTCGTGGGCGCTACGTAGTTTCATAAGTTACAAAGCGTTGAGCGGTTTTTCGCCGCACCACCGATTTGTAACAAGTTGCGGTTTCGAAATCAGTCGCGGTAAAAAACTGCCAGTGCGGCCGTTTGTATTGATGCCTATAAGTCACAAAATCGCGCGGTTGAAAACCGCTCGCGGTTAACCGTAGTGCGGCCTTAACCTTACTGCAAGTATTTATAACTTCGGATTACTAATCTCGAGGACGAAGCACGAAATATAATACTTCTTTCGCAGGTATCCGAAATGTTACCAGTATCTCTGTTTCTTTTCACCCAACCGATTATCATCATAATACTATCACATGCTGTTGGTGCACCAACTGGTGATAGCGTTCGTCCCGGAAAAATTCTCCTCATTCTCAATGTAGTTGATTCACCATTCCAGGTTCATAAAGTTTGAGAGGAAAAAGAATCAGTGTAGGATTGGAAGATTAAAAAAATTCCCGACACTAGTAGTTTCGACATATTATTATTGCAATCGCACAAATATGCAGTGATTTCCAATATATTTTATTGTGTCAAACATTAAGTCATCAGCCTAAAGCGCAAAAAAGTACAGCCTCCGCAAATCTTACGGTATCGCATAATCACTCAATTTTATTGTAGCTGTCCTCTGTGTTGGAGAATCTTCACTTTGTGCTTTAAATACATTGAGCGTTCTATTCGTTAAAGTTTATTAAAGTTTCATGTATTTCTTGCCGTCATATTTCATAGTTGCTGATGTGTGCTGTATCAACGGGGTACACCACTTCAAGATTGTCAAAACTACGATTTTTCTGCAGCTTTTCAGAACTTCAAGATTCCAGAATACTTTGAGCCATGCGCAATATTAAAATTAGACAAAGGGATCGAGTTATTAGCTCACGATGTAGATTTTTTTCGTTTTTTTTTAGAAAGAATATTTTTCTATACAGTGCCTTTAATATTTCGGAAACTTTTTTTCCCGTTTAGTTAAAATAAAACGCATATTTATATGTTTCTTAACAGAATTCAAAACGATGCATGGAATTTATTTGATACCGTAATTGGGGTGAAGCAAAGTATTGCTTAACATTTGGAATTAAGTCCAAAATGACAATAAATGTTTGTTTACTTCTTGTTTTCACAATAATTCTAGCCACAAATATTTCAACTTAACTATTTAATCAAAGAATAACTAAAAATATAGGGTTTTTAAAATTGCGTATTAATACAAGCGATGACACTGCTTGTAAATATCCTCACCGTCAAGTGCCACCGCCAATCCTGGCGGTGATGGCACACATTTGTTTTTCTTACAAACCTATAACATTAATACATCGCGTTGAAGTTTTTAGTTTAGTTCTTAACTTACAATTAGTTAAGTTTTTAGTTCAGTTAATTTTTTAGTTTTAGTTTCCGGGTGGAGGATCGCAATTTACACATTTTAAGAATTCGAGGACTATGACGCTTAAATTCCATAAAAACTTAAAGTCGATTCACCGTTACTTCCCACGAAGTACTTACCCCAGATTGGCCGCAATTTGTACCGGTCAATACGATAAAACGCGACTCGGGTCGGTTTCCAGTAATATGATAATTCAAAACATAATATCCAGGAAATACTTCATAACCACAGTATAACTTCCGGCATCCATTGTTGTCGAAAGGCGCGTTGGCCTAAAATGTGTTAGATTTCCATTATTATAAAGTTTTTGGAACGAGATTCACATCGACTAGTACGTTTGGAGATGTGCAGTGATAAGCGGCCTCACCTCGCAAGCTGCATGAAACCCATGGTTTTTGCATTGCTGATCTCACGACTCGACTGGATCCCACTCCTGTCTGTGGCGCTACGGAAAAAATACTTATACTTAAATGTCATCCATCGGTACACCCTGCATATTATAGAAAAAATATCTCGTTGCTGCTACCGTGTCCTTTGTATTTATAGCCACGGTGTACTATAGAATAATCTTATAAGTATGTAAATATAGCTCATAGACTAAAGACATATAGTTATTGTTAGATATTAAATATAACTCATATCTAGTCAGAAGATATTGAATCGGTATGAGTTCGAAGCATCTTTCATTATGCATCTGCGTAAATACTATTTTGGTTCAAGGTCATTCAAGGTCAGTATCGATGATGCGAATGTAAACATCTCGGACTACCAAATATTTGGTACTTTTATAGACATTTGGTAGTGAAACACTTGGCAGTGAAACATTTGGTAGTGGAACGTTTGGTACTTAGTGAAACATTTGGTAGGGAAATATTCGGTAGTGATCCGAGCTTAAATTAGCTACAAATAAGATATATCGGAGATCGTAGTCATTAACAACTCCTCGAAAACCTACTCGCATTAATATATATCGTATGTGGCTCACATCAATCGAGGTGGTCGTTCGGTTTGATTTGAATGACGTGATAGTGACGTCAAAGTAGCTTCATCGTAACATAGTGTTATGCCAACTTTTTGGAATTGCCGATACATTTTCAAATAGTGAATAGCTCTTATTGAAATTTGAAATCAAACTCAAGCTTCATACGATATATATTAACGCGAGTTGGTAAATAAACGGAACGTATTCTAAGGGTTGTCAATGAATACGATCTCCGATATCTTTTATTTCTAGCTAGATTTAGCTTCGATCAACACCGAGCATTTCACTACCAACTGTTTATAAGACTACCAAATATTTGGTAGTCCGAGATATTTAGTTTTGTATCATATATACTGACCTTGAACGATTTTGAATGACTGGACCCCCTTAATGATTTATGTGTCTTGATGTGTTCTACAAGATGGTTGAAAAAAATGTACCATTCCATTTAAAAAAGTTAAGGTTACTTTAACTGTGCGTAAACGCCTCCACCAAAGTCAACAAAAAGATCGCATTTGACGGACCCCTCCACACCGTACAACTTTTGTTTGAAACATTTTTTGCGACCTCGATAATTACGGAGATATTTCGGGTGGCAGAGATAAACGGGACACCCTGTATACTGAGAGGTCAGCTTTCCGCAATAAAATTCCGCGTCGATTAAGTGCGAATAGCTATTATTATTACTGTAAGAATTGTAGAATCTTTTTGTGTACAAAGTGAGCCAAGCAACGTATTGCATTTTGCGATATGAATCGTTTTATACTTGTCAAATTGATCAATGAGATCAAGTATCTATTCGATGTTCTGACACCGACATTTTAATTATAATCCTTAAGAAATTTCGAAAAATTTGGTAACGATTCGGATGGATGTTAGCGTGGGTAATTCCCACCGTTACCATACATTTTCTAATGTTTCGCGCCTGTATGAAATATGAATTTCTTCTCGTTCAACTTTAGTTCGACCGTTTCAGGTGAGTGCTCTATTAATTATTATCTAAGAATTTGATGGTAGCAACTTTTTTGTTGGCTTAATAGACTTATACGCCACAATCCGATTATTTAACGATTTCCCGCTATCTAAATTTGTGTGAAAGGCAAGATGCCAAAAAAATAAGCAGCTCACGTTTTCTTCTGAAAATTAATTTTTTTTCTGCATCGATTAATCCAAATTAGCTAGTAAAACACATTTTGAGACGCGCTGCTATAATTCTTTTTTTTTTCTTATTTTTAATTTTTGCGAATGATCTCCTGGATAGACGCTACACTACTGGCATCAGAAAAACATTTTTTCGGTATTTTACACCTATCATTCTTTCAGAACATATTTGGAATTATTCTTTTTTGGTTCATACTAATTGCAACTATCAATCTTATACGCTTTTGGGCGTAATGCTATGATGTAGAAATTTTGGTTGTGAGCTCTCCCACTATTATATCCTGTTTGTGCACTGGAAGTGGATTCCATACTGATTTTTATTAAAAATACAGTAGAAATAATCAAAGTTGTACGGTTTGACTTGTTCTTAAAATAAACGAAGGCTTTGTCAATTTTGTTGACATTGATGACAGATACCTGGATTTATCGAGTGAAAAGATTGTTTGACGGAATGTTTCATTTAAAACTGTACAAAATATTCGAATTTAAACAAAATTCTAAATAGACGGCGCAGAACGTTTAAGTCTCGCCCAATTTTACTCACTACAAGAGGAGCGTAGTTCACTCGCTCTTCGGAAACCACCGCCTCAAGACTACACCTATATAACTTACGTACTTCAGTGATCCAAAACTTCAATATGTTCGAACTATGTCGAGTGCATTGTTGAGTTTCCATATCGGTTACAAGACCATCATTAGCCTATGTACAATTTCTACAGTGAATTTCTTACCCGTTGACAGCGATGAAGAGTTTGATCGCCAATTTCCAACGGCATCCCTCCGGTGGTTTCGACACATTTCCCATATACGCAAATCTAGAAAATTAATGCAACAACTTGTAAGTAAATGTTTTGACGTTAAATTAAGTAATGGACGTTGTGATCGTTACAGAATATTGTTGGATATTCGCAAGTCTATGGGGATGATTTGTTTACGACTAACAGATTGGGTAAAATTTAATGTTATATACTATACTTACATGGGATGGACCGCAGTGTGTTCCGATTTGAAGGCCCAAGGGTGGAATTACTCTCTGATATATATGACCAGTAAAACGCCCTTCACAATCACGCCTTTCACGAGCGCAATGTAAAACGCTGCATGACGTAGCGTAACCCTGTTTAAGATACAATTCGTTAGAAGACAAGTTGACAACAAAATTTGAACGTGGTGATGCTTTCGTGAGGAAACGGATGGTTAAAAATAATCTTACTCTGCAAACACCGGAATATCCAGCGTCTTTACACTGTTGACTCCGAGTATATGATAGTACTAATGGTTGTGCCTACGGAAGCAAAATGAAGAGAAAATGTAATTTGCCTGTACATGTTGAATATTTAACATACCTAAGTAACGTTGAGAAACTTAGGTCATCCGAAAAATAATTTTGGCCAAAAGTTATATGGATTCGGGAAACGATGGAAAGATGGTTGTATTGATATCTTTTCATTAGGGCGTTCATGTAATGTGAAGATCATTTTCGTTTATCTAAATGGTTACTTTTGAAAATGACGCAATTATACGAGATACTCAATCAACAATGAACCAGAATTTGACATCATTAACAATAGCAAAGGGTACAAATTTTACTACTAAAAGGGACCTCTACGCGATATACCTTGTTCATAGCTCCCCATTGTTAATTTCATGGCTTATGCAGCATAACATTATCTTTCCCTGTATCTATCTTAATCCTTACTATAATATCACGGTAAAAAATACCCTGGTAAAAAATTGATGACCGCCACGTAAATTCAACTGTACCTGTGTTTTTCGAGTTGTTTCGAGTACAGATTGTATCGTAACACAATATCAATCGTTCACTGGATATTGCCTAAGTTTATTGCATCATTTCTTAAAATCATGTTCGGTTAAAGAAAATTCTAATACATCCTCTTCAAGGAACAGCTAATACGTATTTGCATATATTGCATATATTGATTCGGAAAATGGTTTCGACAATACTATATCTTCGGTCCGTATTTAAAAAGAGAATCTGTTGGAATGCCAAAATAACTAATTTGTCATCGCAAACTTTACTAAATATTTTAATTTTAATACAATTTCAGATGTTCGTCCAAACATTGGTTAAGCTCACGCCATTGAACCGATATACCAATCTTGGACAGGAAGTGGTTTCTTCCCATCTCGCGCTACCTCAACACCGCCTAAGTTGAGGCCCTACACAATACAACGCTTCCGTTTGTATTACCTATGTTGAAGATATTATAGAGTAACCGAGACATTTATGCGAATTTAATCATGCTTCGTACAACTTTATATAAATGTTTCCTTACCGGTTTGCATTGACTAAAAATATCTTCCCCTTCCTGTATCGGAAATGGCGGGGCCGCATACAAGCATTTCTTATCTTTGCAGATCTGAAACATGAATACATCGCGTTGTTAAGAATTGTATCGATGGTACACCAAATGATCAGGATTACGACATCTGTTTGGGAATGTTGGGTATTTGTAACCTCATGTGGATCAATTTTGTAACAGGAAATTTTGAATTTATCTATTGTCTCGACATCACTGTTCGACGGACCCCTCGAGCATCAAAACTGTCAATCGTTTACCATAAGACCTTGCATGAGATCCATATTATATCAATATTCTTGATCATAAGTTCGTACGATTTGTCGAATACACGTACATATATTGCACGGCGTCATCGAACATTCGAGAGCCACGACTGTCAATTGTCAATATGTGCGACAGAGACAGTCGAGATCGTAGGCCGCATGCACCGGTCATCGACGAAAACTATTGACCGTAGATCCTGGAGAGTCTATGACCCTCTCCAGCGAGGTTTTCAAAAGAGCCGGTAATTCGACAAAGACGTTCGACGATTACTTCGTCTTCGATATTTGCAAAAGTGGGTCGATTTTCGAGGGGTCGACCGAGTTATAAAATTGTCATTCTGTCTCACGAATTATTAATTGCCATTCTATCTCAAATTATCACCAATCCTAAATGTAAATTGTCAAGTGTAAATCTAAACTGAAGGTCTGCCTACCGATCGTCAGAATTTGTTACTACAAGGTAAATAAATTTATATATCTGCACTGAAACTCCATTTTGACTTTGCAGTGCTATTTCTTGGTCATCCAACTGTACCTATCCTGTGATTATCTCTTATTTATTAATTGTTAAAGTTTATCAGTTTCCTCAAAACTGATTGGTGCTTAACTATATCGTAAAAATATAAAATAAAATCAACTAGAGCCTTGTCAGTCGAAAGACGATGGCCGCGGCAAATTTCGGTGTTAACTTAGAAAAGACAAGTTCCGGTCTCAATTTCTAACTATTAAATGTTTGTGTGAAATAAAATGTTATATATAATATTTACTTTGCTTACGCCGCACGGCGTTCCATCTTCAACGCCATGCCGGGGCTTTACCTCATGTACCACGTAAAAGCCATCAGGTGCTAAACGACCGCATAGTAATGTGTGGCATGAAAGAGTGCAGTCCTGTTTAAACAACAAACCACCAGAAGGAAAGATATTTAAAAAATTGGGTGGAGCCCAGAAATATATTAATTTATCTATGAAAAGGGAACGTTATAAATCATCTTACAGAACAAGCAGTTTGGTATCCACGAATTTGACATTGTCGATGCCGAGTATTTACCGTCTCTTGGCCTTGTACCTATGAACATTGAATGAAAATAAAGTGACAAGTAAATAAAATCAGCCGTCACGGGTTGTATGTTCAATTACTTGATGAGACATTCTGTTTATATGTATGGTACCCTATTTAAGTTTATCGATGAAGATAAGTCGAGAAAATGAGGCTATACGAAAAAAATGATTTTTTGAAAGTCCTAGTAAGCACACAAGAGACCCATGGTTATTAAATTGAAATCGTTTTCCATCTCAGTATCGAGGTCGCATGATGGTTATTATCGTTTTAAACATACATCTCTGATTTACCCTACGTTATATTGTAAAATGTCGTAGGTGACATCATAATGAATACAATAAAAATAAATGTATCTCGTTTCGAAACCGATAGTCACGCCATTGATCAAGCACGTAGAGATTGGATGATTATATTTTGAAATACGGTTTAATTCTGTCAGCGTATCTGAGGCCTTTAAACCATCTTCCATTGCAGATTAGCCGTTTTCGGTCGGGTAAGATTCATTCAGGCCATACCTTTACAATGGTATAATCGGGCTTATGTTTCAATTTTCGTTTTCAGAAATAGAAAGTACTACAATTCCGTCGCTATTGGGGCTAAAAATCTTTTTCGAATTATGTTCGTATCGATTTTGCCGAGGGGTTTGTTACTCGCAGGTTCGGCACCCCATCGATTTCCAAAAGGAATCAATTTCATGCGATTTTCACTGCGATTCCCGTGGTTTCCGAGTCGAAATAACTTGCGGTTTCACGTGATATTTAGTGATTCCTAGCCTGATTTCAGATGAAATGGTTCACCGATTTCTCGAGTGACAAAACCTTCGGATGTTACTAGCGATATGAAGAAGGAAACATAATAAGTCCTCATTTAAAAGACCGATTGTAAACATTAGATATTCCCATCAACAATAGAGCTCAATATAACTA
>JAPYZU010006184.1:0-10672 GCA_030523005.1 Tryphoninae sp. B BG-2022a | reverse complement strand
CACCCCCCATACTCGCCAGATTTAGCCCCCAGTGACTACTGGCTCTTTGCTGATCTTAAAAAAATGCTCCAGGGAAAAAGATTTGGCTCAAATGAGGAGATCATTGCTGAAACTGAAGCTTATTTTGAAGCGAAAGGTAATTTTTTTTATAAACATGGTATTGAAAAATTGGAAAAGCGTTGGAACGATTGTATTACCCTAAAAGGTGATTATGTTGATGAATAAAAAAAAATTTTGCAAAAAAAATGTTGTTTTCATTGTTAGTCTCGGGACTTATTGATCCATGTCCACATATACAGGGTGCATCTTTCATCTTTGCCACCGGAAATAACTTGGTAATTATCGACGGTATAAATGTGAAGGAGGCCATCAAATGCGATCATTATTTTTATTTTGGTGGAGTTGTTTATGCACAGTGAAAGCCACCAAACTTTTTTAAATGGAATGGTACATTTTTGTTCAAACATTTTGTAGAGCACCTCAAGGTGTATAAAAACATCAGGGGGTCAAATTCGTTCAAGGTCATTTAAGGTCAGTATCGACGATACAAACCTAAATATCTCGGACTGCCAACCATTTGGTAGTCTTATAAACATTTGGTAGTAATCCGAGCTAAAATTAGCGGAAAATGAGAGATATCGGAAATCTTAGTCATCGACAACACTTCGAATACTGTTATCCCTGTTACTTCTGTTTATTTATCAACCCGCGTTAATTAGTATCGCATGTAGCTCAATCGAGGTTGTTGTTCAGTTTTATTTGAAAGGCGGGACTACGGTGTCAAACCTTCGCCGACTTGGACACTGTCAATCTGAAAATTGCCAGCATATAACAAACGCTCTCTTGTGGAATGTTCTCATGCTTCACAATAACACAATATTATGTTCACTTTTTCGAGTTGCCGGTACATTTTCAAATTACGAATATCTTTTATCGAAATTCGAAATTAAACTGAATGACAACCTCGATTAACCTACATACGACATAGATTAACGCGGGTTGGTAAATAAATAGAAGGTATTCGAAGTATAGTCGAGGACTATGATCTCCGATATCTCTCATTTCTAGCTAATTTTAGTTTGGATCACCGCCAAATGTTACAGGCTATCAAGTATTTGGTACCCCTCGATATTTAAATCTGTATCATCGATAATGACCTTGAGTGACCTTGAACAACTTTGACCACCTAATGTTTTATATACATCTTCCGGAGCTCTATAAGATGGTTGAAAAAAATGTAACAGTCCATTTAGAAAAGTGAAGATGACATTCACTGTGCGTAAACACCTCTACCAAAATAAAAAAATTATTGCAATAGATGGCCCCCTCCACACTGTACAACATTTGTTTGGAACATTTTTTTATGACGTCGGTAATTACCGCGTTATTTCGAATGGCAGGTATAGAAGGGATACTCTGTATAATAACAATCCTAAGACTGTTAATAACCATATAACATAAGCTTAGATACCAAACTATAAAAATAGATTACTTTTACTAATTGAATTATCAGTTAATAAACCATAAAAATTCATGTTTATCATCATAAAAAGTATGAAAAAATAACAGTAAAAATGATTTCCTATTCACAGACAGTTACTAACAATAAGTAATCATATCCAAAGGTAAATATAAAAAGAAATACAGAATATTGACGTGGTAAAAAAATTAACTACATTCAACGTATATAGAATTTAAATATATTAAATGTGTAAAAATGAAGAAATAGAAGTAAAGAAACAATAAAAAAAAACACAATGTGCGAATATTTAAAGTGAAACTTCTTCACATTTGGACAGTTAAATTCATATGGTATTCAATTATTTTTATATATGAGCTCTATTCTCTGTAATAAGTATAGAGTCAAACCACAGCGAAGTATGAGCGGGGGGAGGGGGGCAGGGTAGGGATACCTACAAAGCATTACACAGATAAGAGGCCGAAAACATAGGCCTCGATATCGTTATACATTTTCGTCGCGGTATCTCGGGTATCGCTGCTAACAATTTTTACTCCCAACGCGCCATAAGAAATTTCACTTCAAAAATAAAAAAATTATGTATTCGAGTTGGATTCGACCGCTGCGATGCTATGTAGGTGGCAGATTCTGGTAAAATTTTGTTGTTTATTTCACTCGACGTATAAGGATATTCCTTCCGCACCTAGTTCTCGGAATTTGTTGGTGAAGAAGAACAGAGACCGACAAAGGGAGACAGCTGCGAGACTGGGTTCGTAAATCTTCCCGCGTGTGCGATTGAGAGGTTATTTTTCTTATACATTATTTATCTTGCAAATAGGGAGATTCATACGTTTGCCGAAAAAATAGTGAACGCATTGAAATTTGTATGTTATTCTGATGAAACCATATACTATCACGAAAATGTCTAAATATTTTAACTGTTCATTTATTGACTAACTGAAATTCAAAGGTAGTCAATTTAATATAAAGAGATATGCGGTTATGGATATTAATCCGAACAATTATTATAATAAAAAGTAATTTTGAAAAAAGAAGACTTGATTTGAAAAAAAAAACAAATCAACGAGGACTTAAATATATTAGAATGATTATCATTAAAAAATTTATGGTATTTGCTGTCTATTTAGTTAGTTATTAATAGTTAACTCGAGAAAAATGAGCATTCTTTCCCGTATAAACTAAATATACTAGACTATTATAATAATTCAGATTTTTTATTCTCAGTAAATTATTATTATATGTCTTAATGGTCTCTAACAAATTAAACAAGTGGTATTTGACAATATTTAATAATTTTAAGATTGTCGTCGAAGTTGATATGTTTATATAAGTAAATCGACAAAAAATATAATCCCAAAACAATGTTGAATTATTCACTCAACATATACACAGGCTTGGCACGTACTCCTTATATCACGCCACATAGATATATATTATATGGGATCATTGTCTATCTCGTTCGATAATAAATTAGAATAATAGAAGTCCTTATCTTATTTTATTTGTCGTGATACCTCGTCGGCCCTTCCGTTCCGGGATATTCCTCTAATTGATAATCTTCTTCACAATTTCTCCACATCGGTGGCCATTCTGATGTCGTGATGAGAATGATGCGATTGATTTGTGTGGATGACAGTTCCAACGGTGTTGGCAGCACGACGACCCGAAACGAAAAAGATCGATTCTTCTTGATGGATTCGCAATTCGCCGTTCCATCGATGGACCTGCGCATTGATCCATCGACCCAACGGGGAAAAATCACGTGAGCTGACAAAGCGCGCGTAGATTTGAACGCATAAGGATAGACATTTCGCTACACTATAAACACTTGATAACGTTGGATATCAATCTATACTAATACTAACCCAATAATACTAATAAACTAATACCAATATATTAATACTAATATACTATACTAATACTAATATACTAATACTAATATACTAATACTAATATACTAATACTAATATACTAATACTAATATACTAATACTAATATACTAATACTAATACACTAATACTCATATACTAATACTAATATACTAATACTAATACACTAATACTCATATACTAATACTAATATACTAATACTGATATACTAATACTAATATACTATTTTTTTCTTTTTTATCGTAGTAACAACGTAGGGGATGTCTTTTATAGGCTATAGACGTTTCCGCTACGCCCGGAGTTGCATAAAATTTACCTCCCCGTCGCTCCTCCCGATCCATGGTTTCAGTTCCGGTATCAGTCGTCTTGTCCATGCCCTGGCCGTCTCGTTTATCCATCTTGTTTGCCATTCTTGGATGGTCATTTTCTTTTCCCTTATTACCGCGCCCGCCCGTCCATCCGTCCTGCTTTGGGTATAGATCCTCGTACGCTCGCGCGCAAGAAGGTCTATCGGGACTACGCCCGCCACGACCAGGACCGCTCCTGCGGAGACAGTCCTGTAGGCCCACGCAATCCTGAGTGCCCGCGTCTCTGTACCGTTGTCATTGTGGTTCTGTACTTTTTGACGTTCAGTATGTCCGCCCATATTTCTGCCCCATATAAGAAGATCGAGTGAGTCGTCGACATTAATAATCTGCGTTTACTCGGTCCCGGTCCATTTGTGTTTGCCATCAGGCGGCTCAAAGCTGCTACCCTTCCAGCGGCCCTTTCGGCCGTCCGATTGTTGTAAGACCAGAAGGCCATGTTCGTATCCAGGGTGACCCCTAAGTACTTAATTTCCCCCCTGGTCGTCGTCGTTTGTGTCCCAACTGTCATAGGAATGATCGTCGGTATCCGTTTCCTCGACAAAATCATCAGTTTCGTTTTGTGCGTAGCCAGTCGGAGTCGGTGATCCATCATGCATCCTTCTACCCATCTCATCACTTGGTTTAGTCGAAGCTGGACCAGAGATGCATCGCTTCCGACGATCACGGCCACCACGTCGTCAGCCTAAGCGACTAAGAAAGTCCCCGGCGGCATCTCCAGTCGTAGCAGGCTATCATACATTCTATTCCAAAAGTCCGCTCTCAGTATTGATCCTTGGGTGACCCCCGCCGTGGTCCGCCGGGTCCTCAGTCCTTTTGTCATTTCATATGTGAGCCGTCTGTCTCGTAGGTAGTCGGTCATCACTCTCACCAGATACTTCAGTACAGCGAAGTCTCCTTTGAGAGCTTATCGGATGTCAGTCCACCTTGCCGAGTTAAAGGCATTTTGTACGTCCCGTGTCACCAGTAGTACGATCGAGCGAGCCCCGTGACATTGGCCTTCAAGCTGATTGAAGGCCGCCATCACGTCTTGTATCGCGCTGATCGTTGATTGTTCTTTTCGAAAGCCGTACTGTCTGTTCGATAGTCCTCCAGTTTCTGCGATTGCGTTCGTCAGTCCCGGTCTCAGTAGCTGTTCATACAGCTTTCCTGTCGTTTCAAGTATGCTAAGCGGGAGATACGATAGCCCGATGGCGAGTGAGGGTCCCCCTTTCCTTTAGGAATGACGACCAGCCTAGCCATCTTCCACTGCTCGCCAAAAGTCCCTGTCGTGAAGCATGTGTTATACATGTCTAGGAGAATCTGCGGCCTCAGGTTGCCCATCATCTGCAAAAATTTTCCCGGCGTGCCGTCTGGTTCTGGGGCTATCCCGGTCTTCATAGAAGCGGTTGCCCTTGCGAGCTCGGTCTCGGTAAAGAGCGGTATGTCCCCCGGGTGTTGTTCGTCCTCTGTCTCTGTCCTGGCCTCCTGTGTCGGAACGAGTGCGTCAATAATTGTCTGTGTTGTTTGAGGGTCTATTACGCCGGGTGGAGTTCGGGACCCAAGTCCACCGGCCACACTCTTGTACTCGGTATTCCATGGGTCTCTATCCACCTCGTCGCAAAGCCTTCTCCAACACCTTTGTATATTGGCTTCGATTGTCATCGTCAGTTTTTTCCTCGCCGACCTGTAGGCTGTTCTAAGCATCTCCGACTCCGGTCCTCTCCTTGCCCGAGTGAGTTTTCTCCTGTAGGCAAAGCAGGCCGTCCTCAGATCTGCTATCTCGTCTGTCCACCAGTATTGTTGTCTTTGGTTTTGTCCGTAGCGCTTTTGCGGAACTATGTTTTTGCACAGTTGCTGGACCAGTTTCGTCGTCTCGTCGATTAGTCTTTCGGCTTTTTGTCTTCCAGTAAGTTCGTCCGGTATGATTCTCAGCTCAGCCGGTGCTGCCATCAGTTCCTTTGCGAACCTGTCCTCATCGAAATTTCGGAGATTCCACCGCGGGAGCCGCCGCGTCTGTTGCGGTCGCGTTTTTGTCTTCTCATCCACCGGTACTCCTCAAGGGTGCAGTTTTGCGTCAGGTAGACGCTGACATAAGTGACATCGTCCACCCTAGCCTAGATGAAATCGTCTGCCACACCGCGAGATGATATCCGGGAAGCAGCCTGCCCTCTGATGGCAGGTTGTCATTTTTCTACAGTATTCGGAAAGTATCAGTACCGTAGTGTCAAGTTCGTCGGCTACTTGGGGTAGTAGCATCTGTGCCGTTTCACTCCGGTTCAGGTTTCTCTGTACTATCTTTGTCATGTCTTGGTCCTTTTCTTGACCTCCTCCAGCACTTGAATACGGTGCACAGCCCGGTGCCCGGTTCGTGCGCCGACTCCGGCCTTTCAGCCTCCACGCATAGGAAACAAGTCGGACGGTCATTACACGTCTTCTTGGGGTGTCCCGTGTGTCCGCATTTCCAGCAAAAGTTCGTCCTGTCTGATCCCTTACAGTCTCGTCTCGTGTGGCCATAGCCAAGGTACCGGTAGCACCTTGTAACCGTTGTCCTTAGTGTGATGCGGCAAATGTACCCACCCTATCTTGTGTGTGTCCAGTTGATACACTGCCATATACTGTCCTGTCCTGTTTGGGCCGAAAACATGTGCTTTCGTGTCGCCTTTCTGTCCAGTTTCTTGTTCGAGGGCAACCGTAACCTCCACGGCGGCCGTGATGCAGTCCAGATCCATGATCGCTAGCGAGGTATAGGGTATCATGGCCCTGACGCATCCCTCCTGTCCGATAGCGCTCTGGAGGGAGCGCTGGAAGCTTTGGCTCTCCTCAGGTCCCGTCTTAAGTTGGAGCAGTAATCCTTCGTCCTTTGTCTTCCGGTATCCCCTGACCGTCACGTTGTCCGTCGCGGGGTCTACCTTCGACTTCATCTGTCAGACTAGATCAGCGTATATCTTTCCTTGTTGGGGCTTGATGAGGACAGCCGTCTTCCGAGGCACGGGCCGCTGTCTATCTCGTTTCGCCGGCTCCTTGTTTTCGTTTATCCGTTTCGCCGTATCTGTTTGTAGTTTCCCTTATTTTCATTTCTTTTTATCCGTCTGTGTTTGCCAGCCTCCCTCTTACTGCAGCGTATCTATCCGTTCTACGTTTTCCGTCACTGTCGGTTTTTTTGTTACCTGCTGCGGAGGGCTAATGCTGGCCGCGTCGCGATTACATTTCGAAGTCTGGTTCTTGTATGTTTCTTCGTTCTGTCCAACTGTCCTTAGGTTCCTAAGCTTTTCACAGTTACTCAGGGTGATCTCAGCAGCCTCCAAAACTATTTTTATACCGTCCTTTATCTCTTTGTTTACGTTTTTTTCTTGCTTTTATTCATGATACACAAAACGTAAAAAACAATGTTTTTTAAACAAAAATGGCGGCCGTTGCAGCTCCGCGAAAACAGGTCCTGAAATCGCGGGCGGTGAACGGCTGATATTACTGCCCCCTCTTTATTGATCTGAAACACAAATTCAAAGCATGTTATCAACCTGTGGCCCTTTGGTCATGGAATGACGGATGGGTTTTTCGTTTAGTGCGAATTTCGGAAAATGGCAGCAGTTAAAAAAATCGAATTTTCGCGCTTTGTTCGCATAAAAAGATAAATAATAAATGCAAAAATGTATCTATCCAAAAGCGATCTGCCATCCCGTGAAGACATATTTTCTGAGTATGCTTTCCAAATTTTAGGTCGATATGTTAATTGCAGCGGTCAGGAGAATGTCAGCCATTTTTAAAAACGTGTTTTCGAGAAAAACGCGTTTAAAGTTTTGTAATGCGTTTAGATAAATGTCTTTATAATTACCGCTAATCGGCAATGGCATAGAGGCATCCCTCCTCTTCTTCTAGCTGCTCATGTTGAGCCGCTAACATCTCCCGCTGCTCAAGCCGGGTCTTTTTTGCCTGCTGAGATGGTCAGATCGCGCTGACGGTGTCACTTCAAACGCGTTTAAAATATTGCAAACGTTCGAAATCCGGGAATGCCTAAACAGATTTATTTCTACTTACATGTATAATAGATTAAGAATCCGTAATAAAAAAAATGGATTTTTTGAAAATTGCACGGACAAAGATCCCGTTATAGCAACCGTGGCCGCCAAGAGCTTAAGTGAGATAATATCACATTTGTCTATGTTTCCTGCTGCCCCGTGCCTTGATGCTTGGGATTGGTTCATACGTCCACCTTCCGAGTGAATTATTGTCCCATCGTTCCTGCCATTTATCCACGAGTCTTTGCTGCGCTTTTTCCTTCACCACCTTCTTTCACTATTCCCTTTTACGTCGTTAGGGGCATCTCCCAAGCTTGGCATAAATATCCTGCTTTCGGCATGACTAACAGATCAATTGGACGGGTACTCGATAGCATTAGTGTTGCACCGTCCGAGATTGTCTGGGAGCCGAATATCCCTCGTAGTTTGCTTTTTCGCTGTACTGAGGCTAGTTCCGCTTTCCTACCGCGGTTTACAAACTGCATGCATCATACAAAATTTGGATGTGTATGACACTGTTGACCAGATTCCTTTTCTCCTTTATTAGGTGCGACTATATTTGGCATTAACCTTGCTAACGCTGCTTTGCTTGAACTTGCGACGAGCTCGAAATTTCGGAGGTCATCGTACATGACAGTCCACAAGAAAAACCTTAGGACTGACCCCTGTAAAACACTCTCCGTTTGGTAAATAAGAATTTTCTCGCTGACGTAGCTGTCTATCATTTTCATGAGATATTCTGGTGTCTACATATTCGCCAGAGTACTTATGACGGCATCCCATTTCGCCGAATTGAACGTGTTTTTCATGTCCAGTGTCACGAGCGCACAGAACTCTTCCAATATTCTCGCTTCATCGTTTTGGCCCATTCGATCGCTTTCGCTACCGCGTCTACCGATGTCACAATACGCCGGTATCCTTGATGTGCTTCTCAAGCTTTTGAAGCATCAGTCGTTCTAGTAGTTTGCCCAAATTGTCGAGGAGACAAATAAGTTTAAACTTACACGAATGGTGTAAATAATATCGATTTACGTGCTCGTTCGGAGTAAATTAGAGAAAAAGAAAAAAATCACTCATCCGGGGCGTCGAACACGGGACGCACGGACGGCAAGCCGGAGCCGGAGCAGTAACCGCTTGGCTACGCGCTTCCATATTTGGATCTTACACGTCAAACCTTGTGTACAGCGGCAAAACTGTCGCACCGTACATAGGTATCTCAAAAACGGTTGCGTATCTGCACCTAGCCTTTTAGGGTTTTCTTAGGATTAGGCCCCCTACAGCCCTACGAAGTTCCATCGCTAAACTCGGTTGGCCTCTATTGTACTCTCCTCGTCAACCTTTGGCTCGTGCTGCTATTCCTACCGACATAAGCATAACGTCTACGATTGACCTCGTTTGACCACACCTGAAGATGAAAGAATTTCCTTCGTTCAGGACAACCAAGTTCAGCTGCGAGATCATTTCAAATAGCGCTTCCCCCTATTATGGAGTCTTTTGGAACCTCGCTCAGGGGACTTTTTGTTGAAGTCGCATGCGACCAGCACTTTCCCGGTAGTTATTCTGATACTGCGTTCTAGGTTATCTAGTTGGGTCAGAAAGGCCTCATAGTCCGCATTTAGGGATCAATAACAGCTGCATATCCTGACACCGGCGATATCCACCCACACGAAACTCGCAGCGGGCTTACTTATGTCCCTAATCATCACCCTGCTGTTTAAAACGGCGATAGCTACTCTCCCGATTGAGTCTTACAATTAATACCATCGTCGTATATCAGGCTTCCGGAACTGCTCGCTGATGATAATCACGTCCGCATTTTTCTCTGTCGTTGCTGCGGAAGTAGATTTATGATTTTGGAGATTTTGTGATTCCTGTCCTCTTCGCAAATTACTTTGAAGGTACTTAACCATTTTTTTATTCTTCATCGCTTGTTGGAAGGCAGATCACTTTGCACTTTCAAGGATATGGTTCGCACCGCGCTTCTCATCCGTCTCGTTGCATATCACACAGACGGCCTCTTCTTTGCAGCCATTTCCCAAGTGATAAGTTTTCTCGTATATATGCTACGTTGATGATCTGCGTTGATGATTGCGTCGACTGCCCTAAAAATTCTTCTTAGTTAGATGCATCTCGAATTGCTTTGTGGGTGTTCTGGTACTGTTTCAAAACCTTCTTGATTGTCTGAATGCATTTGCCGAATTCAGTGAACGATTTTCGTTCTTCTATTTCCAGTTGTTCCATTTCGAGTTTCTCTCTGACATCTCCGTATTATTTCTTTTGCTCTTTGTTTTTTTATTTTTGTACCGTTGTTTGTTTCTGGTTCCTTGCAGTCATTGTATGACAACGTCCTCAACCCCATATTCTCACCTCTGACGGACGCCGGCCTGGGGTTCCGAACTCTAAACCTTTTTTTATTTCCTTCTCCAGCTTGATTTTGTGATGAGGTTTAGTCTTCTATTGTTCGTCCGCAGGTGGTATTTTAATTGTCTCCAACCTTATACAGGGTGGGCCATCTGTCGGTACGTTTTTGAATTTCGTCGTATGACAACGGCAAACGAGCTACAGACCCGAAATTTTTACAGTTCATTAGTCATACTGTCCGCGGCACGAAACAACTCTTGAAGAGCGTTTTGAAATTTTAAAAACTTATTTTCAAAGTCAGTGCTGTGTCACCGAAACTGTGCGAATTTTGAAAATAAATATGGGTTGTGATAAAGCACCCACCGAAGGCGCTATACGCAAATTCGTGAAGAAAATTCATGAGAAAGGGATGTTAGTAGATGACAGAAGTGGTCCCAGAGTTCGGACAGTGCGCACACCCGAGAATATTGAGGCTGTGGTCCAAAGTGTGAGACAGAATCCGACGACCTCAACTCGACGCCGATCGCAGCAACTGAGCATTAGTCGCACCAGCCTGAGGAGAATACTGCACAAAGACCT
>JAPYZU010006180.1:0-11023 GCA_030523005.1 Tryphoninae sp. B BG-2022a | reverse complement strand
ATATTATATTATATTATATTATATTATATTATATCATATTATATTATATTATATTATATTATATTATATTATATTATATTATATTATATTATATTATATATTATATTACAATATATCATATTATATTATACATTATATTACAATATATCATATTATATATATACATACTTGACTTTGAAAGCTTATAGTTATGTAAGCTTTGAAAGCTTACGATCTCCCACACATGCCCCGAAGGTTGCCTTCGCCGTAATATCGGATGCACGTGATCTGCATGGATTGTACGCTTCCGATAGCGCACATACGTGACTGCGTGGCCGCGTGTGCGGGACACACATCAAAAATCCACCCCCGAAGCACATTCGTGTACAGCCAAGGTATTGGAGTCAAGGATGTCGTGCAACCGGCCGACTCCCCTTACTCAGATTCTCAACAAACTCGAGAACCATAAAGTTTCGTCTGACGTGATAGGAAAACTGGATATACCCGCCGGTTACTCGTTATACAACACAAAGTCGTATGTATACGCGTACCGAAGTACAAAGGCAAAACATTATTTTGCATATGGTACCTCTTACTTTCGTTTCTACCAAAAGCTCGAGGTGATCGAGACGATAACTAACGCGCCAATTCACCAACGTTTTCGATTACACACAAACGCCCTTAGAAGGGTTCAACCCATCGTGGACATTATCGGAAACACTCGTCAGACTGTTACAAAATTATTCACAGTGACGAAGCTACAATAAAAAAAAACGTGCTATAATCTTTTGTAAACAACGAAGGGCGAATTGATTTGAGAGAAACGAGAACGTCAAATGGTTTGTAACAAAAGTGATCAGACTGGGAAACGGCAACGAGGGTATTAAACACGTGATAATCCAATACAGAAACTCTCGCTAGGAATGGAAGTTAGGGTGTCTGAAATAATACACGAACTAATAGTCTGTTTGCTCCGGCCGGGTGCGCCGGGCATTGTTTCGGACCTTTCCTCGTCATACCGGAAGATCCGAAACGTAACTCGACAATCAACTAAAGCTTTCTGGAAAAAGAAACCCTCACTTTCTCATCATTTCAGAAACCCTCGAAGGGACAGGTTCGTATTATTTTTCCTCCAGCATTTATTTTTTTTTTTCGTTTTTTTTGTTCATACTGCTGCCAGAATACCAGTTCCCTTCTTTGTTTTCAGACATCGTCGTCCGGCGACACGTGCAACTCGACCGGAAGCTCTAATGGTGCCTGGGCGTGCTGACGTCCGAGGATACGTGTTTGCGGAATGATAATATATTAGGAGCAAATTGAGTTCGAGAGTCAAGATTGACGGGTTCGAACTAGAGTTGATTCATGGGATATTTTTTTGTTAAGTTGAGTTTTTCGCGTACGAGGAAATACCAATAAACAAAAGGGAAAAATTGTATATTTTTTCCATGGGCTCTAATTTCCTTTGTAAAGCTACGTGATTACTTTTACGTTTTACGAGAGAATGCATAAACTTCTTACTCACGACTATGCCAATTGTAGGTAGTACAAAAGAGATTCTAGGACTGTATAACCGCCATGTATAAACACAGTTAACCTGCGACGTCGTTCTCGGAAAGCAAACGATTACGTAATGTTTCTCAGCAAACTCGAGCTGGTCGAGTAAAGAAAAAACTCAGGTCGCAGCGTAAAAAAAAGTGAGAATCGCGTGACAAGTTGCAAACTCATTGAGATTTTTACAGAGTTGTACTTGGCTGTGTGAGGGAGTTAATGATAACGCGAGGGGTAAAGAAAATCGATAATTTCGAGTGCACGGTATTCATCGTCGGAGATTATTGTCTTCGGTAGAATTCAATCCGCAACGTGACTAGCGATTTATCCCGTCATGTAACGAATCGAAATACACCCTCTCTCTCTCTCTCTCTCTCTCTCTCTCTCTCTCTCTCTCTCTCTTTCTCTCTCTCTCTCCCGCTCTCTCTCCCGCTCTTTGTCTAGTCGATTTAACCGTTAGGTTAATGAAAAAACCATACGAACAAAGCCAACCTTTCAAAACGTGACGTGTTTTCATCTTTTGAAATCGAAAAAAAACACAAGGCAAAATTCATTCGTTGCTTCCTGAATGTTTTTCCTCGTTCGCAAAACCTTTTAACGCGTGATCGCTTGATGAATTGTTTGACTTTCTCGGAGGGGAAAAGCTTTGCGAAGGCGGAATTAATAACGTAGAAATTACGACAGCATATTTTTCTACGAGAACAGAGCGATACAAACACAAATATATTCTTACGGGAGCAAGCTTTACTTTTTTCGACGTTTATTCGCAGTAATTTAATTTATTACAGTCGACTAGATTTTTTTTTTCTAACGAGAGATAGATTTAAAAACATCGATTCTAAAGCTATATGTAGCTTAAGTAAATTTTTACGAATGGAAAAGCAGTGTAGAAGTACTGGAAACACGCCCGAAAAGAAAGTAAGTGATTCAAGCCAGTAACTGGTCAGACATGGAAATTGAAAAAATCCCATTGTCCTCTCTCGAATTCGATTCAGGACTATTGTATCGGTTTTATTCTCACCCTTAGGTGGTGAAACAGGTGTAAAGAAAGAAAAGAAACAATTTTCGAGAAGACGGAACGAGTCTAGAGTCTGAATGTGATCGGTTGAAACGATCGCAATTTCCCTAGAGTTGCCATTATCGAATTTTCACGAAAATAAATTCGATAGAAGTCCCAACTCTGAGAGAGGCAAGCTGTGGCCTTTAGAATTTCGTTAATCGCGAAACTTGTCATTTGGTCGCGCGAAACAAACACAATATTCTCATTTGAAGAATTTCCCAAAAATAGAAACAAACAAGATTAAAGAAGCGTAAAAATTGCAAAATTGAAACTCAACCACAAAATTTAATATTCGAATCCTATATCGATTTGCGTTAACTAGATTGACACAAGACTGAATTATCGATATTACACTTCTGCTCGTCGAATCGCACGTTACAGACATGCCAAATCTTTCCTTCGTCCCTACGATTTCGTCGGTCTGTGGTGTGACGCAATCGACCGCGACAATAAAAGCTCGCTTCGTCCACGCTGGCTCTTTCTCGACCCTAAAACATTCTATGTATACCAACGAACAATCTGCTATCCACGACTGTTCTCCGTTTTCTCATTCGTCCATGCATTATTCAACTATTCAAATCCGTAAATTAGCTGACTCATCCGAATTACGTCCGGCACTCAGTCGAATTCGTGATATTTTTATCTCGATAGCCAACGGAACGCAGACGTGTCAAATTAACGAAAACACGCATCACTTTCCTATCGAGTAATTCGATACGTCAGAAATATTTTTAAATCAATCGTTATAATTTTACACTTTAAAATTTATACTTACAAAATCGTACGAAAGTATTTTCTCCCATTTTTGGAAAAGCAATCAGACTTCAATAATTACGTTCTCACCTGAAACACAGAAATTCCACGATTTGTTTCAATTTATATATTTTCTATAAGAACAATAAAAATAATATTAAACCATCGTTGATTAAACGTTTAATCGGTGCACAAATTTTGTAAATATTTTTCAAAATGCGTCGTATTTGCTTCAGGGTACAATTAGCCAGCGATAATGGCTGTACGTGCACGTGGAAAAACTGGGGCGATAAAAAATCTTAAAACCAGCGTCTGCGGAGATAACGAGAGGTAGAGAGAGCGAGAGAGAGAGAGAGAGAGAGGGAGAGAGAGAGAGAGAGAGAGAGAGAGAGAGAGAAGAGAGAGAGAGAGAGAGAGAGAGAGAGAGAGAGAGAGAGAGAGAGAGAGAGAGAGAGAGAGAGAGAGAGAGAGAGAGGGAGAGAGAGAGAGAGAGAGGAGAACGCCTAGTTTTTTCTTCATTTTTTCACTCCTTTATCTGTCCAACCATCCCTTGAACAAGGGATGTGCGCAATAAGGGGAGGGAGGGGGATGTTCGTTGAGGCGAGGAAGCAGGTTCTCATCGTATGCAGGCGACTATTTCCTCTCCTTCCGCCGTAGCCACGCTCGCTGATGTGTATGCAGCATGGTAGCGTTATTTTGCATATTAAAAAAGAGTGAACAGAACGTGTTTACCTCCCGGAAAAAATTACTTCCTCGAATAACGTTTTCTTTACGGTCGTTGTTTTTATCTATCGACAGTTTTTTCATCCTCTACAGTAGGGTTGAATTAGCCACCTGGTGGAGCAACGATAGAAAAAAATATGGGAAGGGGTAAACATTTAAACAAAAAAAAAAGAAAGAACAACAATATGTTTCAAGTTTGATTTGACATTCTTATTCTCGCAATGCATAAAACAAAACTTTCAAAAAATCGGCTAAATAAATAGTAAATTCCAATAAAAAAGAAATATCGGGAAGCATCTCGCAGCTACGAGTACGAGTGAGTGATAATAATTTGTGAGAAAAGTTTGAGAAAAATTTCGCATCATTCGCTTGGTAAGAAACTGTTCTTTGGAAAGTTTCGAATGTTTATGGTGGTTTGAAACGAGCAACGAAATTGAAGAAAGAGAGAGAGAGAGAGAGAAATAGAGAGAGAGAGAGAGAGAGAGAGAGAGAGAGAGAAATATTTCGCAGAAGGAAAAAGGCGCGTACAAAGATGCTTGATGAAAAAGGAACGGGAAAGGATGAAAGAAAAGAAAAACATTGCGCTTGCAACGAGTACGTACGCTGACAGTCAAATATAAGCTTTGTTTTGCATAATAAAAACTATAGCACATAAATCCAGGAATAAAAAAATGTAAACAAAGCCTGTATAAGCCTGTATGCGGAGATGGTTGAGAACAAGAATGAAGGAAAGAAGACGAGAGACGGATAACAAATGTAGAAGTGGATCAGGATCGTATAAGAATATCTGTACAATATCAAAGAAATCATAAGCTTATGAGTTGCCTGGCTTGTGAAAATACAATAAGTGCAAGGCGAAGAGAAGAAAGAGGCAAAACGTTAGAATTTGTTTCAAAGACAGTGACAGAGACTTGTATAAAACAGTGGGGAATCAAAGAGATAAGCGTTTTATGATCAAATTTCATTTTTCCAAGCTGTCGATGGATAAAAGAAGAAAAGTGCGAGAGACAGAAGTCAAGATAAATCAATAATTAGAGGCCTGATGAAAGAGAATCGACGATCATGATAATAATCGGTTTAATGCTGAGTCAACGAAATTGTAGAACGAATATAAAGGTGAGGCATCTAAAGGTACGTCACCGTAAACCGAGTTGACGAATCATCAAACTGGGGTTGAATTTAACGGTTGGAAACCCAAGCCCACGCAATTATATTCCCAGAGCTTTTATCCGCACGTTCTAACAATAGTTTCACTCGTGTGGAAGTACTCGGCCAATTAAACTGGATTTTGCTCTTGTGGAATTACACTGGGTATGAAAAGACTCGCTGAGGAACGAAATCTTGAAATATTTCTCGTTTTTCGATTGTGAGGAGGATAAAGCATTTCTTCATAGCTGAATGAGCTTCGAGACTTTGGCCATTAGAGAAAACGACCTCGATCGATTCGCATTGAAATAACTTTGTCGCGAAAATATTTAGGCTGACCCGACAACGCCTTTTCTACTGTGAGACTTTATTCATTTGTTATAAGAGAAATATCAACCGGTCAAGGGCGGATATTTTAACGTATGATTGTCTGACCTCCAACGACCATTTCTACTGCAAAATCGAATGGGGTTGACTGGAATAGGAGCGCTAATTTAGAAGTGAGTGTTTTTTTATCGAATTGATCGATTTCACGAAACTAGGAGACAAATAAATTCGTCTGATATTCTTCGTTGTTATTATTATAATAATTCAAACGGTGTAATAACTTTTTAATAATCATCTTTAATTGGCTTATTGTTCGTTAAAAATAGCTGTTATCATGAAATCTTTTGTGGCTGACCTAGCTTGACTCACACTACTGAATCTTCTTTTAATTCCTTGAGTGTCTACTAATCGATGTCTTAGTCCTCATAAAATATAAACTAGCCTTTCATCCAGCTCGATTAATATTTTTATTTCATTTATGAGATTTGCGAGAGAACATAAAACATGTACATTTGAAATATAATAAATTTATCTACTTAAAATTCTGCGAGCCGTGAATATATCTGGCTGAACACCGAACTCAATATATGCTCAGGACAGAAAGCAGGAGGAAGTCATGGCTACTGTGTATATATAAATATAGAAGCGAAGAAAAGTACATTAAATTTCAATTAGGGTCGGAAAGGAATGCGAGTCAACGAGGAAAGTAACGTAGTGACCATCCCTGTTCAAGGGTCATGAACATCGTGCATGTTTGTCTGCTGTTAATTATATCCCGATGGAATAACATTTTCACGTTAATTACCATTATAATTAGATCGCAAATTTACGACCTCGCAGGCTACCAGAACTTTAAAAGTTTTATTATTTACGTTATTTGTTCCCAAATATGCAAGTTTTACAGACATTGAAATAAAACGTAACGCGTTGACAATATAAGGTTTAATTTCAAGGGAAACAAATTGATTAATTCCAACTTTTCGAAAAGTTGTAGCTCATTTTTCAAAATGAATTGTATGTTATTCTTTCAATGGAATTGTGCGTTGGGTCTGCATGGAAATATTGATGGAATGATCGATGGGATTCTTCGATGTTCATTTAACGCACAACTAAGCCACAGAGTCGATAAAACTTCCTCCTTCATTTCTCTCGCTTTCTCTCTCTCCCTATTTCTGCCTCTCGAGACGAACGACAGTTCCGGTTGCGTGACAAGAAACCGGAAGTCCCATTCATTTCTAGCTATTGCATTGCAAATTCGACCATTTTCAATTGCCTGCTTGACTCTAGACGACTCTCACTTGTTGTACCATTTGTATCAAGGATGCGAATCGTTATTTCTTTACTATTATCATAAACAATGGCGTTGATCGCGTGCCATTAATACGACAAATTTCCAAGGTCACTGTGTAAGGGTAGAGTTTTTTTTTAAACGATTCCTTTTTCAATGTCTACGAACATGAGTATAATTCCCAAGTTGATCGTGTGACAACGTGACGTAAGGATTTTGTTGCGAAGATCGATTAAACAAGCCCTCAACCTCTTGTTTATAGTTACGGGGGTCTGGATGTCTCATCCATTACCAACGTACGCTCAACGTTCAACTTGTTGCCATATATAAATTTCAAAACTTCTACGTGTATGCGATATTAACAAAAAAACACATTATTTTTTATAATTTATTGAAGGCATTATTTTTATTATATTAATAAATTTTATTTATACAGATTATCGTGCATAAAATTTGTTCACGTTTTTAATTAATAATATTTATATTATTTGAGTATAAATGTTAATATATTATATATTTAATATAATATATATTTATATTTGATTATTGTAATTATTATAAGTTAGACATAATAATAACTATAATATATTAAGTTATTAAATATAATATAATATTTATATTATATTAATATACATTTTAATTTATTATATATTTAATGTAATATATATCGATTTATTGTAATAAATAATATTTATATTATATTAATATAAATTTTAACTTATTATATATTTAATGTAATATATATTTATTTATTATATATAATATTGATATTATATTAATATATATTTTAATATATTATATATTTAATATAAAATATATTTATATACATTTAATATATTATTATCTTAATATCTTAATGTAATATATATTTATTTATTGTAATAAATAATACTTATATTATATTAATATATATTTTAATATATCATATATTTAATATAAAATATATTTATTTATATACATTTAATATATTTTCTTAATATCTTAATGTAATATATATTTATTTATTGTAATAAATAATATTTATATTATATTAATATAAATTTTAATTTATTATATATTTAATGTAATATATTGATTTATTTTAATAAATAATATTTATATTATATTAATATATATTTCAATATATCATATATTTAATATAAAATATATTTATTTATATACATTTAATATACTATCTCAATATTAAACCAGCCGATTAGATCACAAACGAGAAGGCAGGTTGTGATTTCAGGTTGCAAGCTTTCCCATGGACTCGTCTGAAACTCTATTTTCCTTTCCTTCCAGATTAGCACGACTATAATCGCGAAGAGTGGGCCGAGGCCGTTTTCTGCCCGCCCGTAATATCAAAGCCCAGTACTTAACCGGGACTTAAGCGTTTCTCTCCACTCGCAGTACTTGTAAACCGAGGTAATACTCAAGCACTGGCGTGATACAGTACGACCAAGAAAAAAACTGCGGCAATCGGACTAATGAGTAAGTGCTGATACAATTTCTGCTCACCGCTCTCTTAAATTCTCAAGTGCTAATTTTGCTTAAACTTTCGTAAAACGTTGCTTCTTTCAAAAAGTAATTTTTTCCTTCACGTCGTAATTACATTACGATTTTAAAAAGGGTCTAAACGTCGACTCCATGAAGCTATTATTAAGTATACATTCTTATTCTCCCCATTTTTCTTACTTCTTCTTCTTCATCGTCCTCCTCATCGCAATTGCCTTTTTCTTCTCTTCAATGCCACATTTGCATCCACCCTTGGGGTTCAAAAACTCCCAAGGGGCTTTCGATATTTCACATTTCCGAATTTTTACCAATCCGAACTTTCTCATTTCAGTGGCCATCGTATCGTCGTCTTCGTAGCTCCGGGCACTTTTACGTAGCTAAATGGAAATTTGAATCGAGCACGTAAACTTTCTTCACTCGAGGCGCGAGGCAATTGGGACAAGCAACCCCGGTGAGAAATCCAACCGAGAACGAATGCCCCTCGGGCATTTCGAGAACAAATACTTTCGATTAAATCGCGAAACGATATCCATCGTCGTCGCATCGATATAAAATAACCTTTCGAATACATTTTATATTACGATCGAGCTCGAACATTATTGCCATTTATGCTTTAATCTTTTATTACTTTCTACGATTTATTAATATTATTTATTATTCGATGTATTGTCTATCGACGTAATTGATTGACTCGCTACATCGTTTTAGTATAAATTTCGATACTTAAACGTTCGATGTATTACTCGTTACTGAAAATTTATTACACAATTTTTGAATCAAGGTAAAAACGTAGAAAGTGGAGCACAGGTGTGCTGTTAAATTGGATATAAAATTTCCGGTCCGATATCCTTTAATTTATGGCGAGGATTAAGCTAATCCCCTTCTATAATTCGAACCACGAGAAATACCCATTGTCCTTGGTCCAACACATGTTGCGCCATTTTTTTGAAAATTCGTCCTTCTTTAAAGGACAATCGTCAAATTTAAAAATAATAAATGAATAAAATGATAATAACAATAATAAAAATTATAACTAAGGCCAATAATAATCAAACCAATATTTGTGAGGCTTTTTTATATTTTATTCACTGCAATATTTATTTTTACATTCCGGAAATTCCGGGTCTCTTTCATCCAAGAAAAATTATCTCTCGATCGACGTGGGCGAAGAGCTGTATTGAAAACTTTTTCTCGTTGCGGACGAAACTCGTAGTGAAAAAGAAAAAAAATATTTATACGATGGATCCATATACCGCTTTTACAGGGATAACTGACATATATTATCGTCAACTTTCTAACCACTCCAATGCCTCATTGAAAATGCGAATGAGGAGTGAAAGAGAGCAAAAATAGCATCGTACATCACAGTGAGAGGGGATATATTTTTCAAACCACTTCGCCAAACGTCCATCGTCGTGATCGTCGAAATTTCTATCTAAATCATTATTAGCTAATGTGTAAATATGCATTAAAATACAAGTATAATATTTTGTTCCTAGGATACAAGCAATCTATGTGCAAATTGGAGGGGGGGGGGGTAAATATGAAATAATAAATGGGACAAAGCACATGTTGTATCCTTCTATATTATAAAAAATTTCACCACCCCTACGATATCTTGGCAATAAAATTGAATCCTCCATGCGTTTGAATAACTCCAGGCTGGCTAAAAGTTCAATGTTTGAAATTCGTCAATTACACCCTGTTTTCACCTTGAAATTTATCGAACAATTTTAAGCACAAAGGAACGTGAATATCTATTTAAAATACACACGTCAAATTTTCTGTTGTCTATAGTTTGCAAAAAAGATGAAATAATAAATGGGACAAAGCACATGTTGTATCCTTCTATATTATAAAAAATTCTACCACCCCTACGATATCTTGGCAATAAAATTGAATCCTCCATGCGTTTGAATAACTCCAGGCTGGTTGAAAGTTCAATGTTTGAAAATCGTCAATTACACCCTGTTTTCACCTTGAAAGTTATCAAACAATTTTAAGCACGAAGGAACGTGAATATCTATTTAAAATACACATGTGAAATTTTCTGTTGTCTATAGTTTGCAATTGAGTAGACAAATGTGGAAGTGGAATGTCGGTTTACGTGGTCTTTATCAATTATTCCACAGAGATCGTGAAAACAACCATGTCGGAATCTCGACAATTATGCTGGCCAACCAAGTGAAGGGTTTCGGTAATATTAACGCCCCAAGAGTATATATCACGGGTTTCTAATGATGAGCGACATCAGATCGAGCCGAGCGTGAAAATCACAACCACGTTCTCTCTCGTCCAATTCTATGTGGAAACGAGCCCACGCAACGGCTTTTCACGCGCTGTCATCCGTCCATCTCTCGGTGAATATTTGTGTTTACCTCAGGGATCGTTGCTGCTATTTAACTTTGACTCGTATGACCAATCAAATTTTCCACTTAAATTTTATATAGATCAGGAATAATCAGTCTCAATTTTTTCATTTTGTTATTTGTTTTTATGAATTTTTGATATGGTTGTTTGCATGATTTTCCATAATTTTCCTGCTTCGTTCAATTATTCGATTCAATTTTTCATTTTGTTATTTTTTTTGTTTATGAATTTTTTATATTTTTCTTGCTTCGTTCAATAATTCGAGAATATTAAATATGAAATGTTGAAGGATGGTTGAAACGTGAGAATTTCATGGAGGAACTCAATCCTTC
>JAPYZU010006178.1:0-16921 GCA_030523005.1 Tryphoninae sp. B BG-2022a | reverse complement strand
ATATTCGGAGAATTGTGAAACTTTTGGAAGTGAGTACTTTATTTTGATCAGTACTGTATATATAAATTGAATAATATGGTACACCTCTCTCCCGTTAGTGACGCATTTAGCGATAATACGCACAGAGCATTAAACGCGTTTCATCTTTCTCTCTCTTTCCACGAAATGACGTCCGGGAACTTTGTTTTTCCGCCAATTTCCGGTCGCCAAAGCGTTCGAAGAAGGAAATCGTGGTAAACCGTTTCACCTCGTACCTACGTAGCAATTATGCAGTTACAATTTATAGAACGATATAAATTACGGCTCAGTGTCACCATTAAATGAATTAAAAAAAAAAGGTCAACAAATCTCCATCATCCCCACATGGTGAAAAGTAAGCCCTTGCTACAATGGAAATTCGTCGATTAAGCCGTATTTGTCTAACAATCTTTATTTCGATTCTTTCCATCGATCCAGATTCATCGTGAGATCGCGACGGGTGGTTCGATATTTTTATACGAGTAAAAACTCCGGAGGATTAAAAAAGCGACAGAAGGGGAAGGGCGAGAAGCTTTTGAAAGTCACCCCCGTAGGCTATTTTCCACCCCTCTACGTACATCGTCGCTCACACAAATTAGTGACAGGATTGCTCACGGCTCGTCCGGAAATGAAATTTGTCGGTCTAACCTGAAAAATGGGAAGAAGGTCGAAGGAAAAAAAGTGTAAAAAGAAAAAAAAACGAACGAGACGCTTCTCCTCGAGGCGATCTTCATGGTACAGCATTGCGTTACAAAGCGTTAGTTTTTCGTGGACAATGCGAGAGTCGTGAGGATGCTCGCATCCATCCTTGCACAATGGCGCGCTGACGTGTTTATATAGCGTTTTTCTATTACGAGTTGGGGAAAAGAATCATCGTCTCTCCATCCCTCTCTCGATCATACACGCATTTTTCCCATCTCGAGCGAAGGAACGCGGCCAAGATTAAGGGCAGGTCCTTATTGTACAGCCGAAGGACGCACCGATCATCATGAAATTCACGAGCCAGCCCCGAGCGTATAATTTAGTTACACAACGATCGGTTTGTTACAATTTGTGGGGATACGCGAGATGTTTGTTCGTCCCGTGTTCGCACATAGAGAAACGCAACACATCGTAGCGGACAAAAAAGAAAGCGTATTGCACGGGTGCGACGAGGCTCGTGTTGTGTTTACCCAGGGGGTTCTCTCGTACCCGCGAACAGTGTGATGGACGAGTAAACGTCGTTTGTTTAGGCCAAAAACGCGCCCCCTCGTGCCCTTTGTTCCGTAACCTCGCGCGATATTCGGGGCCCTGACCCAGCGAGGGACGCCAACTGCCTTTTTTTTGAACCTACGCATCTCCCTGTTCGTCACTTCTTTTTTTAACATGCGTTTCTTTCGTTTCGGGCCAAGCTACGTACACACAGACTGCACGTTCCCAGATACGGGGGTGTCATCAGTTTAGCGACTATCGGGGGGGTTTGCTCGAAGGGAACCAACGGGACGATTGGAGAGAGAGGGCGTAAGAAAAATGATAAAGACGACCACCAGGTGGTGTCGAAAGATCCTCGAGCTGCTGCGAGAACGCATTAAAAACCTTGTACCTTTTGTGTTACAAAGTTTTCCAGCTTCGAGAAGATAATCCAAAGGGATATCCGAGTAGCCACGAGTCTTCTCCCTTGCGCTCACGCCAATTAGGTCTAAGAACCGATCGAGAACCCGTGGCTCGTGCAAGAGATCGCTTGACCCAGCGCGAACAGACGAGATGAGAAAGTAGTTTGGAGAAAAACGAAAGGGCAAAGGGAAAGAGGTATATCTTTAAGGGCAAGAGATTTCTACGGGTAAATAGTGACAACTAGACTTTAACGATATATACATAGCTAAAAGCATTACTATGTTAGTCGTTCACCTTGAGACACTTCCATTGGACATTTTCGTTAGGTCTTCTAGACATCTTTTACCCTCTCGTACTTTTGCTGCCGATTTCGCCGATTTCAATCCAACATAGAGGGCTTAACCAATTTTCCCATTCATAAGCCATTCTCTCTGCCCCCCCCCCAACCCCCTCTCTCTCTCTCTCTTTCTCTCGTTCTTTCTCTGTCTCTCTCTCTAGCTCTAGGTCGCAGACGGACAGAGGGTTAAGCCTCTCAGGGATTTGTGTGGCTGTATCGGCATATCTACGAAGTTTTGTATACGGTGCATTACACTCGACTTATATATGTATACAATTCTCGTCTCTGTACCAAATGCTGTTGATGGTGTTTGCTGCCAATCTAACTACGAGCGTTTAACTGTTTCTTCATGACATGTCGGGCGGAGAACTTGAATTCTCTTCAACAAGAAGGGACGTAGGAAAAGACTTCAGCTGCGGTGACAACAAACGATGTATTTAATAACGTATCCAGGAACAAGAATCTATTCTCGAAATACTCTTTAGCTCTCGTGCGTTTAATTTTAATCTTTACCTGTGTATATATAGGTTTGTATATAGGGAGAGAAAGTATGTGTGCGAGTAAGAGAGAGAAGGAGAGAGAGAGGGAGAGAGCCATTATCGGCAAAAGGTATTACCGGACCACCGGGAATGCCCACCAGGCGTTATGATTTTCAATAACGCACGTCATGTAGAAAGCAAATCTGCGAGAAATAAAAGTCTCGTCGCGATGCATTATGTTTGTTCGATGAATTGATTCTGGCGCCATCGAGGCGCCGATATCAGCCCAATGTCTGGATTACTGGGTTTCGTGGGAGTGTGGCTTCGACGAAAACAGACGGAATTATAAATGCATTGTCGGTGGGAAAAACCCTCTCGGAAACTCGAAAGCGTAATCCCAGTCTGTGCATGAAATTTTTATTTTCCGCATTCGATCGAGGTTTGAGTATAAATTTTAGTGAGAGGATATTGATGAATGGATTTACGGCTGGTAAATGAAAGAAAAACTAATGAAAGAAAAACTAACGTGCGAACAGATTTTTCTAGCAATGTTGCAAGAAAAGGAGTTGTAGAGAGAGAGAGAGAGAGAGAGAGAGAGAGAGAGAGACAGAGGGAGAGAGAGGGAGAGAAATGTGAAGCTAGAAAAATGGAAGGGGCGGTTTTATGGGCGTGGAGTGTATCACCCCATTAACTACCCCTGTGTGTTGTAACTACCCCTGTGCGACTCCTCGATACAACTTCTACGATTTTGCCAAGGTACAACAGTACGATTTTCCACCCCTCGTGGGCCTAGAACCTCCCGACAATTTGGGACCACAATGGGTCCCATTCTTACCGTGCGGAAGCGTCATTGTCGGTTCTCTATACCTTCGTGAAGGGTGACTATCGATGGGCGGAACTATTCGTGGTTTTCTAAGTGTGCCAGGACATTTAGAAAAAACATTAATCGCAGGAAAAGAATTGCATCTTTAATCAATAATTTTATCCTCCGGCAACCCCCTTGTTTTTCCAGAAATATGAAATATATAGATGCGATGTAACATTCCAGTTTTTGTTATTACAATTCTCGAAATATTCGGGACATTAGGTACAACCTCACGGTGGATCGTTAATAATTTTATTTACAGAAAACAGAGAACTCGGACGATTTTTTTTTGTGTTCCATTAAAATCGTTCCTTCCTCTCTCGCAAGAAAATCTCACTCGCCGACGGATATAAACGCATCTCCCTCGATGCATAAACCGTATAAATGTCCATCGAAGTCTCTCTCTCTCTCTCTTTCTCTCTCACTCCCCCCCCCCCTCTCTTTCTCTCTCTCTCTCTCTCGGTGACTCTATCTCTCCGTTTCTCTCACCGTCGCCATATTCCCAACAGTTTTGGTTCGCGAGAGCCCAAGCTTCGATTCCCGACGAGACGACGCGAAGACGCGCCGATGCCCATATAGGCTTCGGCGTAAAATATCTTCCACCTCGCGAAAATTTGCACACTCGCACCTTTCTACATAAGCACGTAACGTCATCTCCGTACCAACGTCACGTTCTTACTCTTGAAACTGCACGCGATTATTTGTTTCCCGATGCAACGAAGAAAACGAGACTTCACGACGTTTCCTGCACCGAACGAGCTTCATGGCGGATGATTCTCTCGCGTTTTCGTTCGCGCATTCGCGCATGTTTGCGTGTTGCGATCTCGTGCTCGCCCGTGAGAGAGCAAAGAGAAAGAAAGAGAAGACAGGCGTGTAGAGAGGGGGCAAGCGTGAACGAGAAGAATCAGCGGTGTGGATACTCGCTTTTATATACACATACATACATATATATACGTACGGATTTCTACAGTCCTGCAGTTGGGTCTCTAATGATGATCTACGGTTCGGCTACCGCGCACACCTTCCTATAAAGCTCCTAATTTCTCCTCTATAAATTCGTCTGCGCTTTGGCTGTTGCTGCTGTTGCTTCTGCTTTTGGTCCCACCCGTTTCTGTTTCTCTTCTCTCTCCTGTATTATATATATATATATATATATATATATATATATATATATATCCTCATCCTCCTCTTTTGTATTTTCCTCTTATTTTTTTTTCTTCTCTTCTCTTTAGATCCCGTTGACGACCTTGCAGCACACACGACTCCACTCATCTCTTTCACTCTCTCACTCTTGCCCCTTCTCGTATACGTTGCTACCACGATATCCGACTCGTCGTAAATATACAACTGTATTCGATATTTATGTATATGAATTCGTATCATTTATAACAAGCGTCGAGACGGCGTTCTTCTTCTTCTTCTTCTTCTTCTTCTTGGATTTTTTTGTTTTTTTATTATTTTTCTTCGTTTTCTTTATTTGTTGTTCTCTTCGCGACCCGGGGGAACGATATAACCATATATAGAAATGGTTCCTCGAGGCTCTTTTTTCGCATCGCGATCCCGGCGTCGCGAAGACAAGGGACACGGTCGAGGAGAAAAATAAAAATGTCTCTCGGAGTGATACGCGAGGGAAGAGAGGAAAAAAAGAACGAGGAACGAAGAAAAAGCGGATCTTTACTTCTACCCAAGCTTTCTCTCTCTCTCTCTCTCTCTCTCTCTCTCTCGTCGCATCGAGCTCGATGCTTTTGCTCCTCTTTTTTTATTGTATTTATTCCTCTTACCGTCGTTTATTTGATTTTATTTTTTTCATATTTTTTTATCTCAATCCGGAGCCGCGAGATATTTTCCCTTTTGAAAACAGGCCCAACCGCGAACGAGCGCGCGCGCTCGTAGAGACGACGGGGCTAACACCGATCCGGGGCTCTTCAAACAAATTGGATAATATTGGAGATGTTCACCGGTCGCACGGCAGCTTCTCGAGTTCCGCTAATTAGCCGATTATATTATAGCGAAACGGCGGATTAAGCTCGAACGATATTAATTCTCGTCGAGTCTGTATATATGTACTATTATATAAATATAAATATATATGTATATATATATATATATATATATATATATATATATATATATATGTATATTTGCTCGTAAAAATTATTCCTGAAATTCAAACGGACAAGATCGCTTCTGTCCGACATCGAGAGCTCGAATTTATATCCGCGGGTCGGTCAGCCTTCGATTTTCTCTCCGTTTATCGAATAAAATCTCCGAACCTCGTTTAACATCGGGCACAATTTTCTCGTTCGGTGGAAATTCCATCGGACGGGACACTCTTTATCTCTCCGGCGTGTCTTAATCCCTTCTTCCCCGAGGACGGGGCGATAATCACCTCGGCGCCATGAGCAATAAGCAATATGGTACTCGCCCTTTTTCTATTCCCGTCTCTCTCTCTCTCTTTCTCTCTCTTCCCCTGTCATTCTCTTTTGGACACAGAGAGCGTCAAAAGTAATAAAAAGAATAATTCATTAGAAAAAAAAAATAAAATTGAAAAATGATGGAAAAATCAGGACCTCGCATCGCGACCGTAAATTGCGGAAAATTTCTTCGATCCTCCTCGCTCCTTTTTTCTCTCTTTGTTCAACCTGCCGTTACGAGATTGTCCGAGGGATATTGCTTGTCCATTTTTATGATCCTTCCGGGTTTTTTTACCCCTTAATAATAGCTAAAATCGCGAAAGTACAAGTGTCATGGGGGTGCAATCTCATACGCACGAAACGAGTATCCCTACGTCGTAAAGAAAAAAAAACGATGGAAAGAGAGGTTTTAACAACGCGGTAGTATAACTTCTGCAACGTTGTGAAAACCATGGATCGATGGTGGCTCTTGCAACGATAGTTAAGGGTTCGGTTAAACGCGGTGTAAACATCATAAATGTTGTATAGGACGCTTTCTGTGGTTCCCCTCGAACTATATGGACGCGTATATAATTTTGTACAGACATTTATATAAATATATATAACGTGGTAAAACGAACAAAAAGCTGAGACTGCTAACTCTTTAATATTGACCCTCCCCTGCCTATTTCCTGGATCGTAAAACTATACGAAGGAAGAAATGTGCTCCAGGCATCAATTTCTTTATTTTTGTATTGGTCGAATAATCACGAAAATAACGATATGTTTTTGTTCACCGAGCATGATAATAACACGATTGCAGCTTGTAAAGAATTCTCCGCCGCATGGGAAATTACCAGCGAGCGCGATCAAATTGCGATGGTGGAGCGCGATGTAGCGACGGAATGTTGACGACGAGGGGGACGGAAGTAGGGAAAAAACAAGAGGAAGAAGGATAGAGGGGGGGGGGGAGAGAGAGAGAGAGAGAGAGAGAGAGAGAGAGAGAGAGAGAATGAGAGGAATAGGGCGGAGCCAGGACAGGATCACGAGAGGAGGAACTTTCGTTGCGCGCAGACTCCCAGATGCTTTTTCTTCCCTTTTTCTTGCTCCGGGGGTGAGTTTGTGCGTTTATATATAGGTCTCGCGCTCGCGAGACCACCCCATCTGGTTTTTCATACCTCTCGACGAATAGCCTACGTATAACGCCCTTGACAAATAACTATGAACATCCCGGAGGGTAAATTTTTTTTATTCGCGATTATTAATATTGTTGATTTTTTGTCTCTCACGACGTTCATTTGTACGAATCTCTGCAAATTCGAAAATGTGTCCGAGACCAGAGATGCTTAACGGAGGGGTTTTTAAAATCTCGAGGAAATTATCATTATTATCATCTATTAGCCCCTTAAACGCAAGAATCTCAATGACTCTCGTAATCACCGTATATTTTCTATTGAAATAAATACAGTTTTATCTTCTTTGAATAAAAATTTTTATTCGTAACGAATACGTGAATTCTGGAATAAAAAATCTTCGGTAGAAATTAGAAGGGGTTTGTTTCTTATCTCTGGAATAATTTTTAACGAGATAAAATTCTTAAACTCGTGCTTACGACTCCTCGGTATTTAGCAAGAGTAACAAGGACATTATCATTATTATCATCCATTAATCCCTTAAACACATGAATCTCAATGTCTCTCGTAATCACGATGTATGTTCCATTGAAATAAATACAATTTTATTTTCTTTGAATAAAATTTTTTATTCATAACGAATGCGTGAATTCTGGAATAAAAAATCTTCACTAGAAATTAGAGAGGGTTTGTTTCTTATCTCTCGAATCATTTTCGACGAGATCAAATTCTTAGACTCGTGCTTACGACTCCCAGGTATTTAGCAAGAGTAATACGGAAATTATGATTATTGTGATCGGTTAACCCCTTAATCGCATGAATCTCAATGACTCTCGTAATCACGGTGAATTCTCTATTGAAATAAATACATTTTTATCTTCCTTAATTTACAATTTTTATTCATAACGAATGCGTTAATTTCGGAATAAAAAAATCTTCGCTGAAAATTAGAAGGGGTTTGTTCCTTATCTCTGGAATAATTTTCAACGAGATCGAATTCTTAGACTCGTGCTTACGACTCCCAGGTATTTAGCAACGAGCAAGGGCTAACACTTCGATACAGGTCCTGTTGCCGTACCTTTTTCGACCATTGTTTTTCACCCTACCAGAGACCACAAGGATATATATATTCCTCACGCTATACAAGACATAGCTTGGATGACCTGTCAGTGTACCATCGACACCCTCATAATAATGTTTACCGATGGTTAGTTAATACCCAGAAGGGCGTCGAGACCGACAATGGGGGTTGTGCATCGTGTCTGCGCAAAGATCCTCGAGGCTCGAGCGCGCGCTTCCGAACACCAAAGAGGGAAAAAGAGACAAGAAGAAGAAGTAAAAAGGATGATAGACAGGGTAAGAGAATCGTTACTGGCGACACGAGAATTTGGGAATTTCCCAATCCTCGTCTGGCTCTCGTTCTTGCGGCCTACTCCCGCGGTCTTACGCTCCTCGGGGGTCTTTTTTCGGTAATGGCAGGGAGGGGGGACGGCTGATATGCTTAACGTTCGCGCCAGGATACGGACCCCCTGCGACGAAAGAAAGAGACAGGTAGAGAGGTTTTACACCCCATCTACCGGCCATACCCGACGCTTCAACCCCGGGACGTTCCGTGTAGGAGCGAATAACGCTTTACACGGTACTTCGAATCGAGAGAATCGTGGAAACGAGAGAGTGAGAAACTACGAGTGAGAGAGAGAGAGAGGGAGACAGAGTTTAAGTCTTAAAAGCCTCTCTCGTGTTTCACGACGACAATAGATGGAAAACGCTCGGCTACTTGGTCCGTGCGACGAGATTTTGGAGCCCTTTTCCTTTTACCCCCTCCCCCCTTCTTTACTCTCCTCAGGTATTATCCGAAAACGCACAAGCTACAGTTTGGCAAATGCAACGAGCCGTATATATTTTAGTCTCTCGAACAAAGTGTTATTTCTTTTATTCCGTCGTCAACACAATATTGCGCTTTTTTACGTTGCAAGTTTAAAAATTGTTATTCATTAACCGAAATACAGTCCACGTGGAAGGAATTAAATGAATTTCGTTTGGCATAGTTTCTTTTTTTCTTTTTTTGGATAATTATTTCTTCAGTGTTCATAAATTTTATTTTCTTTCATCCTTGTTCTCAATAAGAAAAGTTTCGGTCTCGAGGTAGTTGCGAACATCGGACAGGGTAGTTTCTAGCCTGTGAAATTTGAGGAAAGTTCAAGGGGTTGTACCGGATGTGGGTTGCCTGTCGGTACATAGGGAACTTTGTTACCGATCCCATTGGCACCTTGCACTATGGTTGGTTATATTGTTAGCTTGGGGTTTGGTCCTTCTCCATCTCTCTGTTTCTCTCTTTCTTTCTCTCTCCCTCTCTCTCTCTCTCTCCCTTTCTCTAACGTTAAAGTATTATATTCGCTCTCGAGGTTCCCTCTCAAGCCCAACGAGACATTTTATTGCCTCGCGTTCTCGAAGAAAAAGCTGCAATATACAGACAGTGCGAGAATACTCGAGACAAGTTAATTTAGGTTTAGGATTTTCTCGACGGGGGCGGCTAGGAGAAGGTGGGGAGATCGATTATCGCTCATAACGAGCGAAGCGAATTTTCCAGTGTCGCTAAAACGCCCCAAGTGCTTACCTATACACGCTATATCGTAAATAGACAGCATCGCTTTTGAGCTTGAGCTTGGGAGAAAATAAAAGGCGTTTTGAATTTTCTCCTCGGTTTCTACAAAATTTAAAAAAAAACATGTCGGACATGAAAACTAATTTACAATTATTTCTCATACAATTAATTCTCCCACACAAAATACTAAACATCAAATTCCTCATAAAAAAAATGCATTGCAAAAAAACATTTATGAAGAACCCTTAAGATTACATTTATATAAAAAAAAGTCTCAAATCAAAAAAATAAATTCTTTATTTCTCACCCCCAGAATATGGGAAAAGATGAGAAAAACCCCGAAACATATTCACGTGATAATTACAACGACATCTCTATTAGTATTTGTGTACTAAACCATTTAATCGTTTTCTGTGACAAAGTGGAATGAAAACTGGAATGGAAAATCGCTCGCTCGCTCGCTCGCGAGAGAGAGAGAGAGAGAGTATTATCGAAGAAGCCTAATCGAAAGCGCTCACCCTTATGTAGATTATAGACACGGGGTGCATTATATAGCTATAGGTACTCTTTACTCGTAGAGCATTGGCACGCGCTGTTGCGCTGCGTTCCTGTTGCTATTCGCCACATGCACCACGAGAATGTCAGCCAACGAGCGAGAGAGAGAAAGTTCACTGCTATCTCTCACTACTCAATTTGAGCCTCATCCGCCATAAGCGGATCGACCGAAGCTGGCCTTTTAATGTCGGGGGATTGACGCGCGCGCTCTCTCTCTCTCTCTCTCTCTCTCTCTCTCTCTCTCTCTCTCTCTCTCTCTCTCTCTCTCTCTCTCTCTCTCTCCGCGATCCCCGCAGAAGCCTATAACAAACATTATCCGCCATAATGCCCCCGTGTAAACACCACCTACCCACCACGTGCTTTGCGCTTCTGTACATATATTTACCACCGTGTATATCCTCGACAACTTCTAGCTAATCTATACATACACGTGTATCTGCAAACGTGTGCATATACATGAAGAAAAAAAAGTCTCACCGTCATCCCCATTGTCTACTCTTTCAACTTCTTCCGCATCCCCCCCCCCTTTTTTCTTACTCGTCGATGCAGCCCGAGAACATCCCTTAAGGAAAGTTTTCTTTCGCGCCCTTTGGCTTACCAGCTGTTCACACCAATGGTGACCCAGTGATCTCGCATATTCACTGGAGAATGTATGCGTATGTGTGCGAGGGAGAGAGAGGGTAAAGCTGTTAATAAGTTAAGTTTGTTTAACCAAGCGTTTAGCGAGTGTTGCCGCGCACCGAGGAAGAACTTTACGATGATACGTGTCCGTACGTGTGTGTGGGATAAGCTCGAGGGGCCTCTTCGGCACGCTAGAGCATTTCCGGTTTAGCACGCGACTCCTTTACGCAAAGTGCCACAGGCCTTTGAATTAATTATACACTCGTCGTGGATCTACGGTTTGTTTTTCGATCGCTTTTATTCGGGAAATATTATCGATGACGAGATAATGAAAAAATGAAATTTAGTATGGGAATATAAATTTTTGTTTGTTCGATGTCAATAAGAAGAGAGCAATATTCCCATTGAGAATAATTTAAGATAGGCAGGAATAATAAATATACATAAACAAAATTAAATTTTGTGCGAGTTAAAAAATGTTTGTGATTTATATTAATAAATTTACAGTCTAGTTTACTTCCGCTATCTTCTGTTCAATGAAGACGACGAAATCGACAATGAACAAATTATAATTGCTACGAAACAAAAATTTAATTTTGCATCAATAATAATTTTTTAACGAAATATCTTGTCTAAATCCGGTTTTTAATTAAAAGCAAAAAACAATGTGACTATTATAATACAATTGAAAATATCGATGTAAGTTTCATAAATTTAAAAAAACGAGTAACAATTTATTTTTATTATTATTATTTGTAATTTCCCGCGTTTATCCCGTGCATCAACAATAATTTTTTAACAAAACATCTTGCTAAATCCGGTTTTTAATGAAAAACAAAAAAACAATGTCAGTATTATAATGCAATTGAAAATATCGATGTAAGATTCATAAATTAAAAAAAACGAGTAAAAATTTATTTTTATTATGATTATTTGTAATTTCCCGCGTTTATCGTAACGAAAAATGATTTTCTAATGGTTGACGATATTGGCCGCAACGCGCTGAGGGCGCCTTGGACGTAAGGCCCCGCGCCATTCATACGTCGTAGCATGGGGTCGTGCCTCGTGGGTCGTCTCGTTGCAATCCCCACCATGCGGAGCGTACGTCGGGCGCTACCGTTGCTCCGACGGCCCACGAAGAAATCCCCCACCCCCATGTTTTTCGGAAAGGGACCCCGCAGTTACAGACCCTCTACGACTCTTTCTCTGGCTCTCTCGCACTCGGTAACGTTCGCAGGGCCCCGGAAAACTATTTAGGTATCCAACGGTGGGGGTATGGGTCACAGTTTGACCGAGTCCATCCAGTAGTGCGCGCGCGGTGTAACTCTCTACTCCGCTGCACGGGTCCCCGACAGATCATTCGCGTCGGATCTACGACTAAACACGGGACCGAAACGAAATATCGAGCTGGATTAAAACGTGCGCTAAAGTGTCGTTCTCAAAATAATGAATTTATCAAAATACATCGATAAATCTGTCTGGATATCTAGCGAATGAACGTTTCTTCAAAGTATCAAATTTCCCTGCATTTGTCCGCGACAATTTACAATGGATCGTGCGAGACAAAATTTGAACGCGTTTTTACGGGAGTGAAGTCTCGCGTGTGTTGATTGTTGTTTCAAGTGTCTGTCAATTTTTCAAGTTTCACCGACTCGCGCTTGATGAAGGATATTGTAGACCTGGATATAATAATTGTAGGATACAGAAAAAGTGCATGACGAATTATCCTGGATATTACGAGAGTTCCTCGATTAAATCGGTGAGTTTTAGGATTCGTTTCGTTGTTTATGTTCAAGTTTGAACTTTCCAAGTTTCAAACGTGTCTGGATCACGACGAGAAAGTACGCGCCATGTTTTCTCTCGTATTTTTGTTCTTTGACATTGGCGCATGTCACTTCCGGTGTCCATTGTCACAGCGGCGTATCTTTATGCGGGAGAACCCTGGTGGACGAACGAGGTTTGGGGTTCGTGCCGCGTGCAGGAAAATAATACTAATTCTATCATTGTCACGGGCACGTCCGCGTCGAACAGCGCCAACGCCGTTAGCTCACGTTTTTTCCCGTTGCCTAGAACTGCTCTGAATGGACCAAGGGTGTATTTTTCCGAGTCTCGAAATGAATTAACGTCAAGACGAGGAGAAGTTTGAATCTTCCGTCGGTTCGCGTAAGCGCAAAACGGCCTACCACGAATCTCGGTTACATTTCTTCGTAGAAAGACAGGAAAAGCTTAATGACGTTTAAAAAACTGTTCTGAAACGTAGATAACTCGACGACTTTTCAATCAAACAATCCTTACTTTTCATATAAAAAAAGAATCGATAAAACAACACAGGTGCTTAATACAAGTCCTTTGTTTACAGGTGGAGGAATACGAGAATTATTACGTCGGCACGAGGACGTTCAGGCTCAAGGATTCGGCGTCGTCGTCGTCGTCGTCGTCGTCACTAGTACCGGCAACGTCGTCGACGTCGGCGGTAACGTCAGCGACAGAAACGAGAACGGGCCTCGCGAGTCGTCTAAATAACAACAACAGCAATAACAACAACAACAACAATAATAACAGTAACAACAATAATAATATCGTTGTCGGGAACAGCATCAGGGATCATCAAGAGCATCAGCGTCAGCTTCAGCACCAGCACCAACAACATCAACAACATCACCAACACCACCAGCAGCACCAACAACAACAACAACAACAACAGCAACAGCAACAACAACAACAGCAACAACAACAACAACACTGGTGGTACGAGGGTGGTTACAGTGGTGTCAACGATAGTGAAAGAGATAAGGGTGCAGCAGTGGCGGGTGAGCTGGCTTGCCTCGCGGGCTACATGGCGGGGTATCTGAAGGCGGCGGGCGCTACGTGCGCCCCGACCGGAAGTCCCCAATACCATCCTCATAGTCATCCAGCTATGGGTGTTGGTACTCATCCTCATCCGCACTCTCATCCACATCCGGGTGGTCCCCACCCTGGACTACCCTCGCCTTTCGCTCTTGCTACGCACGGACATCCTCATCCGCATCCGCTCGATCATGGTCTCTCGGCGTTCCCACAAGGTATGTCATTCTTTTTAAGTTTAAATAATCATACTTCTCGCTTTTAACACATTAAGAACAACAATCGCTATTAAACGATGTAAAAATATCATATTTGAGTCGATTTTTGGCCGGGTAGACTTGGAATTGTCTCGAGGCTTGTTGGTTGAGCGTTGAAACTTTGGGTTACAATTTTGTTCATCTTTGGTGATTAATTGTTTATCATTATCGCGTGTTGGACATTTCGTAATTGGGACGTGATAAATAAATTGCGTTTGAGGAATAACGGGTTGTCAATTTTTGCACACAAAACGGGTTGCGAATGCGAGTGTCCAGGTAACTTGCGCGAACATCCCTTACGGGCTATCGATGATTTTCATTCGCCATTTTGCGTATCGGCAATCGTCCTTAATACGTCCTCGCGCGTATTAGCTCGCGTTCTAAATTGGCCGACTTTCCGCATTCTATCGATCCCCATGCAAATCGATGCATCGATCGAAGCCGTACTCGTGCACGTAGCGTACAACCCACGGGGCTTCTTCCCTCTTCTTCGTCTCTCGTTTCTCTCGTCTGGCACGCAGGGCCGATCCGTGACATTTCTCTGCATCGAGTTAAACAAAATGCCAAATGAAAACAATAACGTTCCCAACAAACTCTTAACAAACATTTCGTGCAAATGAGATTGAGAAAATTTTGTACCCAAAAACAAAAACAAAAATAATCCTTGAACTCGTCGCGACTCCTTCGAGTAAATATCGCGAGTCTCACGCGGCGACGAAATTCATCGTGGCGAAAATTCAACGAGGCTCGCGCTAATCGACCGGACGGCTCTTCCTTTCCTCTCACGATCCTTCCAACTCTCCATCCTACTATCATCGTTCCGTTCTATAATACTTTTGTTTCTCGAGTTTTTTTTCCGCTCGCATTCACCGGTTTTCCCTCGTTCTTCCATATATACACTTATTCCTGCTCCCTCGAAACTCACCATCCCGCTTGACATCCGTGTCTTTCGCATCTTCGGTTCACTCCCACCTTCCCCTCCCCCTTTCTGTGCTTTCCACGGGACGGGGTAAGGGAGCAGGGGGTTGAAAATGGATGCTTTCGCGAATATACTCTCTGTCTCACTCTCCTACACTCCACGTGTATCTACGACTACATACACGAGGGACTATAGTACACTATCCTCCGACAAAAGAGTACGAGAACGGAAGTGTGTGTGCGAGAGAGGGAGGGTGCGTGCTTGAATGTAACACGGGGTAGAAAGGAATGGTGGGAAAACCCTCCATGCGCGAGAGCGACGAGCCGGAGGGTTGGAAGCGCGGGGTTGTGAGAGGAGTAGATGAAAGAGGGTTGGTTGCGAGGACCACCTCACCAGACGCGATGGGTGAAGAAGAGAGGGATGAGGGAGGGTGGGGATTGAATCGAGCGTAGCTATATCGTACGTGCCTCTCGGGGTTCTCTCCTCGCCTCGTCGGATATACTCTAGGGTTTGGCCCGACGGTACTGATGGCTGTGCGAACCAAGAAGAGACGATGCGAAGAGGTGGGCGGTATGACGTGGGGTGAGGAGAGGAGGGGTGAGGTGGAGGGGGTGTAGAAGTGAAGAGGAGAGTGCCACGATAGTAAGCCGCTTATCAGGGTGGCAGCAGGCCGTGCAGGACCAACCAACGTTTAATCGCGAGAGAGAGAGAGAGAGAGAGAGAGAGAGACCAAGCAAAAGAGAGCGAGAGAGAGAGAGAGAGAGAGAACGTTCGTACTGCGCGCCGAGAGTTTCCATGGAAACACGGATCCGTTCTCGCGCGCCAGAGCGAGCTAGCGTTTTTCCTCCAACTTCGCTATATTGCTCCCGCTTCCTCCATACGTACTCGATGTATTGCATTCGTACGATATTACTATATATGTACATAATATATATATACACTCACACTTATATATATATATATGTGTGTGTGTGTGTGTGTGTGTGTGTGTGTGTGTGTGTGTGTGGGTACATATAGTTATAGACGGATGCGATGGGAGCAAGGGGCCGTTTTCTCTATAGCGGCGTTTCGCTATCGCACGAGATAATAGAAAATATTTCTCAAGAACGATGATACACTTTTCGTACCGTTACATATACGCTCTGCGAATCGCAATGACAAAGCGAGCCACGTCACGTGCGCGCTCGTACATTTTTTCTCCCTACGTACGTGTACGCGTCCATTACAGTTGGAGGGTTTCGCGCTTTCGTTTCTTCGACCACTATCCCTTCCCTCTCCCACCCCCTCTTTCTCATTCGCATCACTCCACCATCATCCCTCCTCGATGGCGTTACGGCAACGGCACTTGAACTTGAAAGCGAGGGTGTTACGCGCGAGATTGACCGAATTGTTTATTTTGTTTCAAAGTCGGCCAACTCCGCGCGTTTCGTAAGAACAAGCTTTTGGTTTCTCGGGCGAACACTTTGGATACAGCGAGTTATATATTCACCCTCTATGTTTATGCCACGCCGAAAGTAAAAGCAACGCTGTCGGCGCGTGACGCGAAACGAGAGGAATAGGGGCGGATTTTGTAAACTCGCGTGCGCATGCGCGCGCGCTATTTTTTTAAAATCATTATTGCCGTAGAGGAGACTCGTAAAAATTCGTCGATTCGTGTTGCGTGGGAATATTTGTCATTACTACGTTTATGTTACTTTAATATTCGTACCAACACGCGGTAGGTAGATAATTCCCTAGCGTTTTCCCTAGTGAAAATTAAATGAGACTCGAAGTTTCTAACTGATTATGCAAAATTCTGTTCGTCACGTTCCGCCTCTTTCTTTAATTATTCAAAGACAATGAACCATTGGGAATTCTCATCGTCTCGAGTTTAATATTTTCTTTGATTTTTTTTTCTTTGCTTTCGTTTTGTTTTGTAATGCTTTTATTTATTTAATACTGTTGATTAAGAAATGAATATTTTAATAATCGAGCACGAGTAATTAATTGGCTCGATGAGAGCTTTTAATTGCTCCTGAGAAAAAATAAATATTTAAATAAACAGATATACTTAATTCCACCGCAACGAGCAACATTTATCGTTTTATTCATTTATGCTAATTTACCGGGGCATAAACGGAGCATCCGTCGAATATCTCTCTCGCTTCAGTGCTTTATTCAATGTTTCCTCGCGCAGCAAAGTACCATAATAAACCTGTCGGAACGAGAGAGTATAAGGAGAGCACCCAATCACTCAATTATCCGTTCTGAGGGTTGAGGGGGTGGCCGCGTGCCATTGCACGTGCCACCATCGAGCAAGAAT
>JAPYZU010006176.1:0-10093 GCA_030523005.1 Tryphoninae sp. B BG-2022a | reverse complement strand
AATTCACGATTAGAGACTTTTCCTTGTTGCTTGATATTGTATAATAATGATAATAATCGGATATTTTAGTCACTGTTATACCTCACTACGCTAAAATTAATCCAAACTCGAAATACAATTGAGCGCACTAATTAATTCGTGGTCTTTTTTGTTTGTCTTTGGCTATAGCAATAATGTCACATACGAGTTTGGTACCAAACAGATCGGTACCGAATTGAAAGGCCGAAAGTTTTAGACCTTGATTAGGAGTTTTGTCAAATATTGGAAATGTTAAATTAAAATCATCCGGTCGGTTCTAATAAAACTTTATACCTAACTTAATTAAAATATGTTTAGTATCATGGAAAGAATTTTTAAGTAATTTTTACTATGAAATCACAGCAACTGAGTGACAAATGTGCAATTCTTCAGGTTTTTAGGAAAAAAAATAATACATTGTATTGGAAATGAGTAAAAATTTACTGTCGCGTAACAGAAATTTAAAATATTTTCAACAATTTTTAGTGTAAGAGATTTTTTAGTGTCAGTAAATTTTCGTGGAACGTAAACGTGACTACAATAAGTTGATAAAAGGGCCGATACGAATGAAAGTGTACGGTGTACATTGAGAAATTTGCGTGTTTGCCTTGAAAATTTAAAAAAAGAAGCCGGAATCTTCCGTGCGTTTTTACGTTCTTCACAGTAAAATCAATTAGGACTAGGTCGTCTCAAGTTTTTAATGTAATTTTTACCGAGATTTCACCGTAAAAATTAATAAGAAATTCTCTCCGACTAGGCACAGAAGCAGAAATTGAATTTTCCGGCCTTTCATAAATATTTTCAGTCTGACTCTATCGTGAAAAGCTTAAAAACAATTGTTTTCGGGAAAAATGACTGCTTATATGAAATGATCGAAATGTGATTCGCGATTACCTACAGACTTTTCGTTGTTACTTGATATTGATAATAATGATAATAATCGGATATTTTACAATTTTCGCTACGGTCTAAACTCATTTCCTCTGATGAGTTTTCTATTTTTTCAAATTGCTTTTATTATTATGATTAATTAACACTCGTAATTACAAATCTGTAAGTGCGTATTATGTTTTGATTATTTGATAGCGGTAATGATTTTTTCCATTCTTCAAAGCGAATCATCGTTTCTTTTTTTTACTTTGAATGTGTGAGAGTGCAGAGAAGCAGAACATGGATATTCTTTTGAGACTCGATCTCCCATTTTCGAAATCTCATACATCTAGGTTACTTGAATGTGTACGTTACATTTGCAAACACCACATTAGGACGTTACATTTGCAAACACCACATTAATATATCCAAGATATATTGAAAACAATGTTCCCCCAAGATGCAAACGATATTAAGGGTTTTGAAAAAATCCATTTTTATTTTCCAAAATATGTTTTAAGATCATAAAAATAATATGAAACTGGCCGGAGGTGGAGGGGGGGACATTATAAGATATAAAAATGCGTTTCGATGGATATTTGAATTGCATAGTAAGATTATTAGTCCATTGAAATGTTAAAAAATAATGCCTAACCCTGCATTTATCAAAGTCTAGGAAGGAGTATAGGAAGCTTAAGTCCAAGTTTGTGGGGTTGTAACCCTTGAGGAAAACCCGCCATCTTGAAAGAGGGGTAAAACAGTTTTTGCATTATAACAATGAAACTATCCATCGCGCAAGAAAATTATTAAGTTATTTTTTATAGAAAACTAAATTCTCTACAAATTCACTATCTTGACTTTTTGTCGTAAAATTGAAAATAACAAAGTTATTAACGATAAACGATAACAAGTGGAAAAACAGCGTGTTTTTGAGTCGCTGTAATTTTTTATTTTTTCATTTTTGAGAAAACTATATTCAGAGAAATTTGTTGGCGCTCCTTGAGACAAATATATTTCACTACTCATTTTTTTAATTTCGTTTATTTTTAAGGAATTTACAGCCATTTAAAGGTAAAAATATGCCGCAGCACATAATATTTTGGGTTTGGGTTTTAAATCGTTGTATTGATATAACAGGAAAACTATCCACCGCGCAAGAAAATTGTCAAGTTGTTTTTTGTAGTAAATGAAATTCTCTACAAATTCACTCTCTTAATTTTTTGTCGTAAAATTAAAAATACCAAAGTTATTAACAAAACAACGACAAAAAGTGAAGGAGTAATTTCCTTTAAGTCGCTCTAACATTTTGTTTTTACAGTTTTCAGAAAAACGTGTTCATAGCTTTTTGATAGAGGACAAAAACTCAAGACAGCAAACTTGTAGAGAATGTCATTTCCTCCAAAAAACGACATAATAATTTTCCCGCGCGGTGGATAGTTTTATAGTTATTTTGCAAAAACTACTTCACCCCTTTTTTCAAACAAACTTGGATTTAAGCTTAGCATGCCCCCCTTATGCACCAGAAAAAAAATTGCTAACCTTGAGAAATGCACAGTCAATGTAATATTTCAATGAATTAAATGGTAAACTCAGAAGATGGTGAATAAGAGACTAGAAACTGCAATAGTTCGAGTGTAAAATTGAATGCAAGAAAATCAAAAACTGCATTCTACATAGATTCTTAAATCAATAAGTGGCGGGAAATTCAAAATCTCTAAGAAAAATTGAAAATTCAATGAAATTCGGAACTTCATTGTATAATTAAAGTTTCGGTGGGGTACGATGTAGACGAAAAAACGGTTAAGGTTAGAGCGAAAATCCCTATGCATTCGTCATTGGATTTCATAAAGTGCGCCCATCTCTCTCCGACAAAGGAATTATCGTGCCTCGGTGGGTTTCGCGTGCCCGAGAATCTCGTCATCAACGAAGATTACCCACGTCTAAGAAGACATTCCCGCGGTGTCTTAAGAGTGCGCGTGCGCCAAACACCGAGCTTTACACGCATTACAGCGTTGCTTGATTTGTAGCCGGCGCATATTAAACCGCGAGAGAAAAGTGCAACGTACGTAATAATGAGCATAACGCCTCTTCCTCAATATCTGTCTCTCGAATAGCACCTTCCTGACGTCCCTTCTTGCTTCCGCCGCTCTCGCGCGCGCGCACCAGCTCTCGCCCTTTCCACGCTTCTCGTATCGTCGCGTGAACAACTTTTATTTTCCCAGTGGATCCGCGCTTCGACCAAAAATGTATTTTTTTTTAAACTCAACCGTTCACAAACACACACACATTTTAGAAGCTCTCCCCCCCCCCTCCCCCTCTTTCTCTCTCTCTCTCTCTCTCTCTCTCTTTCAAGAATATTCACGTTTCTCGAACAAATACGAGTCATGGCAAATTTGAAATCTTTGAATATCTCTTGACCGTTCGAAGATCGAAGTGTGACACTCGAGAGCCGAGGTATCTGCCACCGATTGCAACCCCGTTGCTCTACCGCTATATTTTTTGTTCACGTTAACCCATACGCTATTAGTCGCTAGGTATGCGATATTTTGGGGGAGGTTCGTGGTCCAGATGGGACAGGAAGCCGTATAACACGTAGAAGCAAGGCGAAGCGAACGCGCGCGCGCCATCGCGCCCCTCTCTTTTCTTTCTTCGATAAAAGCTCTTTTTCGGGGCTCTTGTGGGCACCTGCCACGATCACGCGCACAGATGCTCGGCGATCGAGGCGTATTCTCGCTCCGACGATGCTATACACGAAGATGCACGATTATACCAATGACTTACCGAAAAAACGAATAACAACAACAACAAAAACAGGAATCGACACCCATCAGGGATAGTGACGGCCCATCGCCCCTCCAATACCCCATATATATTCCCCGAAGTCACATTATCTTCCATGAATTTATCGTGACATCGCTTCGTGAAGATATCGAACAAACGCTTTTTTTTTGTCTTTGACCTTTTTTTAATACGCTTTGTTTTTCTATTATTCTCATATTAACATCCGTTTTCAATCAATGGCGTACAAAGCGATCGATGCGATTGGAATGTTCACATATTTGGAACATTTTTATTTATCTTTCGTTGGCTCATCGGTCAACTGTAATCACTCGCTTTAAAATATTGTTCAAATTTATATTTTTCATACTTGTTCGAGAATAAAAGAATATACTCGAGTACGTACGTGATAAAGCTGACGAGGTAATTACCAAAGGCGCTGGTGTAACCTGTGCTCTTTGGAATTTACGAGTCGCGCGTCGGGTCGTCGGGTCCAACGATCGCATCCCTTTGTCGGCGAACTGGCGCGCTGCCTATTCTTCTTCGTTTCGGCAATAAGGGAACTCGATGTACCACGTCCAAACATTTTGCAGCTCCCCTTCCGAAGAAACTCGTTGCCCATCGTCTTCAGAGATCGAGATTTTTTGGCGATTATGTTCGAATCAAATTTAACGCATCGATTCCCACATTGTGCAATTTTCACAAAAAAGGGAACTAATTTTGTGGAAAAATACGCGATAGCTAACTTAATCTACGCCATCGAAATTGTCGACAGATATTACTTATTAAAAAGATGCTTAAGTATATAGTTTTTGAGGGTGTTTCAATTTAAAAAAAATGTTTTTCAAGATTTGTGAATGTGCAAATTAAAACTTTACACTTTTTTATAATAACGTTTTTTTTATATATATTGCATAATCTATTCGATTCGTCATTTTGATAATGAAGAATTTATTTCCCGTTGCTACTTATATGATACCTAATGCTCGATGATGAAAACCAAGTGCCTCGAAGTATGTTTGAGCTGCACGTACAATGCAATTGTACGTGTATATATTTAGGTGCACACGCATATACATTTTTTAAGAGTGTTTCAATTTAAAAAAAATGTTTTTCAAGTTTTGCGAATGTGCAAATCAAAACAGTACACTTTTTTATAATAACGTTTTTTTTGACATATTGAATAATCTATTCGATTGGTCATTTTGGTAATAAAGAATTTATTTCCCGTTACTACTTACATGACCTAATGCTTGACTAAACCGGAAACTCTTTTGTTACAGAAGCAAAATCATTTCCTTGTCGTAGACTCGATGATGAAAATCAAGTGCCTCAAAGTATCTCTGACCTGCACGTAGAATGCAATTATACGTGCACCTATTTAGGTGCATACGCATATACAGTTGAAATTATATTTATCCCTGAGGTGTACTTACATACGTTAGTAACAGTAGAATTTGAGAAAATCGGAAGGAACGATTTTGTCATTGCGGGTTGGCCTCTTCGTGGTGGGTCACTATACTCGTTAACGAAACGAGCGTTGTACATATAGCTAAAAATGCGGATATTTTTTGGGAACTTTGAAGAACGAAAACGGCAGCAAGAGGTCGCCAAACGAGCGGAAAGAAAGACTCGGGCGCGTGACCATATCGGAAATGAAACAGATAGGTCGTTACGGTCTGGGTCAACGAAGAGACGATACTTCGAGGTTCCCTTTGTGACTTGAACGCTTTTTTTTCTCGTGCTTATTATTTTTTCTCGATTGTCTCTACGCGGCGGTCAATATTAGTAGGCGGCGAACCGTGGGTAATGGCCCGGGCGGTGGCGCGGCTACTTTGTTTTATCACCACCGGAAAAAAAAACGGCCGGTCGTTTTTCGAAGACTCCGAGGTGGCCTTCTCGTCTCATCTCAACAACGACACATCGATTATCCAAGATTTTTGGAGCACTATCTCGTCGTCGATCGGGAAAGAAAATCGGCACTCGAATGCCTTTTTCTCGTTTAACCAAACCTCTTGTACATTTCATTATTTTCCGGGTTGCCGATTTGGGAATCGACGAATTATGGAATCATTAAAATTGTTTTACTTTTTTCTACGAGTAATACATCGTATCTAACATTTCCTTTGATTCTCGCACATTATCCTCGGCATACTTATCAATTATGGTTACATATTGTTTAATAAATATGACGGTTGACATTAAAAAATAATACATCAATTCTTATCTACGAGTCATTTTTTAAATAGAAATTTTTTTTTTCCAAAGTAAAGCTATGGGCTTTCCGATGATCGTGGTTGCACCGGTTGTATAAGAAATAATTATCCACCAATTTATATATTAGATAAGATCCTTTATCCTGCTATTATTTTCCAAATGGAAAGAGCCATCGATTCGTAAAGTCTCTTTTTATTCCATCGATTTTTTATCAACACAAAGATCATTGAAAAGTGCGCGTTACACTACCGGGAATGAAATTCCAGTAAGGCGTTCGGGCTGTCAAATATAATATCGTCGATCGCGTAATCGGAGGTGAAAATTCATGCCAAGTCGAATAAAGATCGTGTATAGATAATTTTATCCGTATATACATAGATATAGCTCTTAAAAGTTTATATATATATATATATATATATATATATATATCTATATAGATGGTTTGGACGCGAAATGGGCTTGAAGCGCGGTGTTGTGCTCGCTGTTGGTGCCTGGACCACCCGGAGTATTCGGAGCATAACGGCGCCCAAGCTCGCGCGACTCCGACGAAAAGGAGAGAGAGACGAAACTTTAACGCGCGCCGGTGTCGAATGTCGGCGGGTGCCCACTCGACGATTTTTTTTTTAACACCTGTAAGAGCACCCAAGAGCAACGATATACGTCACGACCTTAAAATTAATCCAAACTCGAATAATTCCGCGCGGAATGGACGTAAGTAAGCAAATCGAAAGCACTAATTAATTAGTAATTTTTCTTTTGTAATTCGCTTTTGTCTTCGGTTATAGCAATAATGGTAAATACCATTCGATCGGTTCTAATAAAATCTGCTTATACCTAACTAACGGAAATTTGTCTACTAAACACAAGAACGGAAATTGAATTTTCCGACTTTTCGAAATATTTTCAATCTACTCTGGCATGAAAAACTTAAAAAACTATTGAATTTATGAAATTAGGTTTCTCGCAAATTCGAGAAATTCAGTCGATGAAAGAATATGAGAAAAACTTACGGTCTTTGAATCGATCGACTGTGAAAAGTCTCACGAACTTAGGCCTCGTGAGAATGCATCGCATCGAACCCATGAAAAGTTTGACTTGGTCAATAATTTATGAAATTGATGATCTTCTCACGCGTTTGTGTCACCTTCGTGTAAGAGATAGAAGCGCACCCTTCTTTTCCGTGTCAACTCATCAGACTTTCGTATATCGTCGTATACCTACCTGACCCGAGAATATTTTTTGGGACAATATTTATCTTGGATTAAGTTGTTAAACTCGAAGAAGTGATAATACGCGATATTAGATTTACGAAAATATCATTTACGAAAATATCATTTTATTTTTGATTGGATGTGTTTCGTTTGATCGAATAATTTATTAAAAAAATGGTTCGGGTTGAATTAATTTCGAGTGCTGCGCTACGAATTTTCAAAACGCCGTTGTAAGAATTTGTTCATCGTCCAAGAATCTTAGAAAAAAACGTATCGACTCTTCGCGGGACTAGAGACTTTCGTCCCTATCGTCCCTGGATCGAGAAATCTTCGGCGTGGGACTTCCGAACTGGCGTATGCAAATTAAGGAAAAAAAGAGGCCTTTTTCTCCGGTAATATATTTATATATAGTTCGTATATTATGTAGGGAACAGCAAAGAGGGAGAAAGGAAAGTAGCGAAGGAACGAGAGAGACTATGGGCTCGCGCGCGCGATCTTCACGGTGGATAGTGGTAAAAAGGTGAGGTGTAAATTGTCCTTCCGACGGAAAAATCTTTGTTTTTCGTCGAGGCTCGTAATCTTGATCCCATCATCAGAGAGAAAGGCGCCTGTCGAAAGTGAAAAAAAAGCGACTAAACGAAACCACCAGCTTGCGCCATGCCAAAAACCGAACTTTTGTTTGCGATATTAAATCCCATATATAGGGTGAATTTTCTAAGATGTAGCAAGCTTTATTCAAAGGTAGATGGGATCATTACAAACAAAAGTTGCAAATATACATTAGGGATATTTTTAATAGTTTACGAGCTATACATTTTTTTAGTTGGTCCAATCAGAGCGCGCCGAGAAGCATTGGAACCGCCCACTTTCTGCCCTAGCAGCCAATGCCCGAAAAATAAAAATTGCTTGATATAGATAGTTATATATAGGTAAAAAAAGACGAGGAAAAGTTTGGGAAAAAGTTTACAAGTGTGGCAGCAGTGCTGGTAAGCCGAAAGTCCATACCTTAAGTTTCCAATGAAGCTGACCGGAATCTTTTAATATTGAGCTTACTTATAAGTGCTTTTAATAAAAACGCAGTAATTTTAGATCAATTAACGTTCATAGTAATTTCGAACATTCTTAGCACGCAGAAATGAATTTTTCTAGTAAAAAGTGGTAATGTGCTTTTGCAATTTACACTTTTTCAAAGTTCTCCCTTGGCACGAGTGAAGAGGTATAGGAAGCCGAATTGAACTTCAACTTCCAGCTTGTATATCTCTTAGATTGTGCACGGATTGCTCGATTTTAAATATGTTGAAAAACTTTGAATTACTAATTACTAGTAACATGTATTACAGTGTATTACAACTTACTAATACCAATTTACGATTTGTCTTCGCAAACTGGAGCTGTCGGTGTTAAAATAAATGCCCTTCATTTTTTAATAGTATTTAAGACAGTTTTGTCTACAAATTCTAAACAATCTCCAATATTTCTGCAGTTTCGTTATACGTTAACCCTCTATTTTTCGCGCGTCCAACATGGGATAAACATTGTAATTTATAGTCCAGATACATCGTTGTTGTGACCTGTATGGAGAAAAATTGCTTACAAAAAAAGGAAGATGATGGAATTTTAAGATTCGTTACACTGATTTATAGGTAACTACATATTATACCAGAAGTAATGCAGTGAGCCAGGATCAAACGATTCTGTAATGAATAAATTTCCATCAGATTTGAATTATCGTTTATTTGGAAAATTTTCATTGACAATCCTTTGGCACATTTCGGACGTAGGTAAGGATACAATTCTGGAGACGTTTTATTTAACCGTCGCGAAGCAGCTTGTTCGATTGGAAAGGAGAATTAATCAAAGTTGGTAACAAAGGTCTCGAGAATCGTCGACATTTTAGACATGTAAATGTGCAATCGATTCACCACGACGACACAAGCAGCACGAGCTACCTTTGGAAAGGACGACAAGGTCTCCGGAATCCCTTCACTTCGCACCTATTTCAACACGAGTTCTTATCTCGTTGTTCGCATCATTCGGTATTTGTCTCTTAAACGAGCATTTCTGGCACCATTTCGGTGAATCCCTTCGATCCCAAAGAGTCCGGCGAAACGTCGACGTTGAGGATCGGCTGGGTCGACGAGGGAGAGAACGCTTTCCCTAATTCATGGTGAAAACTTGTAAGTCTCAACAGTGAATTTTCGTGGCCCATGTCGATGGCTTTCCTTGTGAAGCACGCGGCCGAACAACGAAGCTCCGTCTCGTCAACCGGCGCACGGACCTCTATCGAGATCTAGATCGTGATCGAGATCCCGTAACGGATCGTGTTCAACAAGGGCGTATCTTATCCTCGCGAGTTATCTCGTTAGTCTCGGTTTTCGTCTTCCAGTAGAAAAAAAAGGAACAAAAAACATGACTACTAGAATACGTTTTGTAACAAAGCGGAGGCTATATATATCTACCTACCTTTCCATCTCCGTCTACATCCTCCGAGAAAATCTTTTGTCTTTTCTCTTTTGTGTTCGGTGCTTCGTGTTTTGTCTTTCTGAAAGATGATAGGAAATGTAAATGGTCGAAGATACCAGAGACGAACATTCGACAGATTTGACCTCACTGGGAAAAGAGTGTTGAATGTTGTAATAAATAGACACGCACACGTTAGGAGCTGGGCGCATCTTCCTACTGACAAGCACAAGCGTACATGCACATGAGTAAATATGACGTCAGACGCGCGTTATAAATGTTACCGTATTTGTTTTGTACTTTTATGTAATCCGAGTAAAAACACTGACCTTCCAAAAGATTAAAAACAAACTTTTATTAAACCTGATCTTTAACATTTGACTAAATCACAAGACGCTTCGGAAATGGTTGGAGCCGTAGAAAATAATAAAGATTTTCGAGCAGTTCGAATTCCAATTCGATCGGTACAAGTCTTTATAGAAAGGTGTCCCTAGCAAAAACACTGACCTTCCAAAAGATTAAAAACAAACTTTTATTAA
>JAPYZU010006175.1:0-17827 GCA_030523005.1 Tryphoninae sp. B BG-2022a | reverse complement strand
AGAGAGAGAGAGAGAGATAGGGTACACGCCAATTCGCCTCGACTGCATAGCCCAGCACCTCTCAACGGGCGCGGCACGCTTTCCCGGGGCAATAAAGCAGGAAGACGGCCGGTGAAATAGATTGCTCGTATACTCCTTTCTCTCTCTCTCTCTCTCTCTCTTTGTCCCTCCCCCGCTCTATATATTATATGTATACACACATGTATGGGGGTGTGTGTATGTGTGGATGTTGAAGAGGGGTGCGTTTTACAACGTTCTTCATCCCTAATGCCTCATTTCGCGCCGAGAGTCGAGGCTGACATGAAAAATTCTTTGAAACGCCCGAAGATTCGAGCGTCGAGCGTCGAAAAGTCAGTTTTGTGCGGATACAACGTGCTTCCTTTTCATGGATATTTATTTTCTTTTTAATGCAAACGTCCATTTTTAAAGGTCTGACGCGTGAAAATCGCATAGGAGCGAGAAGAAAATCGGTGAATAAGAATTCTCAAAAAAATGTCAATTTTTCGAAAAATTATTCGGCGGACGACGTTTTCCGATAAGATTTTTGACGTCTTCTTCGAGTCGCTAATTCAACGTGATGTTACAACGTCGAGACGCGTCTCGCTCGAGAAACCGATCTCGGTGTGAAGGACTAGTCGATTTTCAAATTCCTTTATATTTTACGAGGTTGAGTTTGTCGCTTTTTTATTCCACTCGAAAGAAAAGTACGACGATGCGTCGATAAGAACGAAAGTATAGAAATATTTCTTATCGGACGAAGAAATGCGCGTAACGAAATTTTTCTGCTTCTATATCGGCAACGATTTTCGTTTTTGTTCTTTTTGTTCCGTTTATGTTTTTTTTAAATTTTTTTATCCCGTTCTACTTCCGGTTCACCATTCCTTTCATACGTGTTCTCATTCTTCGAGGAAGGAACTTTATGCTGGAAAGGCGGTATGGCAAGAATAAAATGTGACAAACATTTTTTCGCTGTTCCCCCTCCAGCTTTCTCTCACTGTCTTCTTTTCATTTTCTTTTCTAGCTCGCGCTCGCTCCAAAGTTTTCTTCTATGAGGCAAATGAAAAAAACATTCAACGAAGCAACAATATTGAAAGAATAGAAAAAAACAAACCGGCCGATACAATATGAATAAAATAAAATTATATATATATATATATATATATATATATGTGTGTGTGTGTGTGTGTGTGTGTGTGTGTGTGTGTGTGTGCGTGCGTGCGTGCGTGCGCGCGTGTGTGCGTGTGTGCGTGTGTGTGTGTGTGTGTGTGTGTGTGTGTGTGTGTGTGTGTGTGCGTGTGTGCGTGTGTGTGTGTGTGTGTGTGTGCGTGTGTGTGTATGTGTGTGTGTGTGTGTGTATATGTGTGTGTGTGTGTGTGTGTGTGTGTACATGTAAAAAAAGTGTTTGTGCGCACGTGTTTGCGAAAATTTTCAAGTACGCCAACTGAATTCAGCACTCTCAATTCTAAGCATATTTGTCGTGTGTTATTTCTCTACAGTGAGCCCGGAGAAAATGGATGTGAAGGGAGTTGTTGGGCACGTCGTGAGCGGTACGAAGATCCTACTAGAGTGCATCGTGAGCGCAGCTAGGCCACCTGCAAACGTGACATGGTACAATGGTACTGAACTCTTGAGCGGCGAGAACGAACGTTTGGAGATGTTCGGTACGAACGTACGAAATAACGTAAGAGGAACAAAAAATTCACTATTTTCTTCAATTTTATTTTTTCTTAGTTTCCTTTAAACCGTTTTCTATTTCCCAATGTCGCCCAAAAGCGTTATTCGAAAATGTGGATCTTGTACATTTACTGGTGACAAAAGCTTTGCTCACACTCGAATTGCGAATTGGAAAATCATTTCGCAAGATCACCGTGAGTTCTGGTTTATGACCAAAACAAAAACTCAGAAAAGAAATCAACTATGTCTAATCAAAAAAGGTATTGTCGATCTTGCGATAAAATTTTCCGAGAAACAGTGATATCAATTCGAAAAATGGTGGGAACAGTAGCGTCGTAAATAACGAGAGGAGCCACGACCGCGACCGTTTGCGAGACAAATGGTCGACGTAATACACATCTATCTCTTTGATACAATAAAAATATCCCCGGCTACCGTGGACGAGAATTCTTGCGTCGATATACCGGATGTTTCATTAGAATCGAAAATATTATATACCGGATGTTCCACCTGAAAATGATAAATAATATGTCGAGTGATCCATTCAAATCGAGTTCATATACCGGGTGTCCCATACAAACTCGATAACTAAAATATTAAATATCCTAGATATTGAGATTGCGTAACTTTAGACCGCATATATGAACACATATTTATATACACTGCCAACGGAAAGTTTCTGAACAAAAATTGAAAACAGTGCCGAAACGGTTTTTTATGCCATTTCGCTGATAGTTGGCCTAGTCCAATTTAACCGACGCCATTTTAAAAAGCAGGGATTACCCTTCATTTTGGTTTTTAAAAAAAAATTTACGATTTTTTTTACAATTGGCATCAAGTTTTGAAAACGACAATTTTTGGTCGTTTTTTTGTTCTTTTGCAAGTAAACATTTTTTTAACGAATTCCTTTCACCATACTCATAAACGGGGAAGTCTAAGAGTCAAGTTCATTTTTTAGAAAATTGACTACGATTTTTTTTTCAAAGATATGTCGTTTTTTGAGAAAAAAATAGACAATGTGAAAATTGTTCCATAGGACGAAAATAATGAGGTTTACAACAAAACCTCAAGATGGCAAAAAGTTGTATTACTTCTTGCTGAGATCAGGAGAATTTTTTCAGATTTTTTTTCGCAACTTTTTTTTCACGTATTTCCGGTCAGCTCGATTGATCTGAATACCATAAAAATAATAGGATTAAACTTTAACTTACATATTAAACTTTGGTCTCTTCGAAGCATTCTTCGCCGACGGAGTTTTTTTGATGTAAGTAAATCATTTTATTCTATTATTTTCATGGTATTCAGATTGCAAACGAACACTTGCAAAAGAACAAAAGAACGATAAAAAATTATCGTTTTCAAAACTGGGTGCCAATTTTCAAAAAAGTTGTAACATTTTTTTAAAAAAGCCAAAATGTAGGGAAATCCCTGCTCTTTAAAATGACGTTGGCTAAATTGGCCTAGACCACCTACCGGCGAAATGGCATAATAAACGTTCCAGCACTGTTTTCAACTTTTGTCCGGAAACTCCGGAGTTCATATACCGTGTGTCCCATACAAACTCGATAACTAAAATATTAAACATCCCACATATCGAGATCGTGTAAGACTCCACATATGAACCCATATCTATATATATAGTGATCCATTCAAATCGAGTTCATATACCGGGTGTCCTATTCAAACTCGATAACTTCAACTTGGTGTGCACGTCTTTTACAACCAAAATATGTGTTGTACGGAAACATTTTATATAAAAAAGTTACATGGTTTATAAGGCTCCATCATGTGGCACAGTTATTTTTCTTCTAGGTGGAGGCGCTTGGGAGATTTCAAGGTCAACTTTTTTTTTTTAAAGGGAATGCTATATTTTTATAGCGTAATATGATATTGTATCGAATTCTGAGTAAAAAAGTATAGACCTTTATTAACCCTACAGTTAATAGCTAATGAGTAATTTCATTTTTTTATACTATTTTATACTTTTTATACTATCTATACTTTTTTTACTTGGAATTTAATACTCTACCATATTACGTTATAAAAAATAAAGTTGACATTGAAATCTTCGAAGCGCCTCCACCTAGAAGAAAAATTAATGCACCACATGATGTAGCCTTATAAGCCATGTAACTTTTGTATCCAACATTTTTCCGTACAGCACATATTTTGGTCGTAAGAGATGTGCACGCGTTGCGTGGAGCACCCTGTATATATCTATATATATACAGGGTGAATTGCGTAAGGGGTACCAGACGGTATTTCAAGGTAGATGGGCTCATTACAAACAAAAGTTGCAAATAAACATTAGGGATATTGTTAATAATTTACGAAATATCAATTTTTTAGATCGGTCCAATCAGAGCGCGCCGAGAAACGTTGAAGTCACCCACCCCCACCCTAGCCGTAGATATAACATAGATTAGGTCGTTACATTTCGGTTTGCAAAATTTAGAGCAGTGAATTGGATTGCTTGTGTTTTTCCGCAGACATTTTTTTTCTCGGGCATTGGCTGCTCTGCATTTAGGCGGGAAGTCGGTGAATTCAATGCTTGTCCGCACGTTGGGGAAAATTCAGAGTAGCCAATACCCGAGAAAAAAAATGACTGTGAAAAAATACAAGCAATCTAATTGACTGCTCTGAATTTTGCAAACCCAAACGTAACTCCCTTATCTATGCTATATCTACGGCTAGGGTGGGGGTGGGCGGCTTCAACGCTTCTCGGTGTGCTCTGATTGGACCAACTTTAAATATTTATATCTCGCAAACTATTGACAATATCCCTAACGTATATTTGCAACTTTTGTTTGTAATGGCCTCATCTACTTCAGAATTCGCTGTGTGACACTTTATGTGATTCACCCTATATATATATATATATATATATATATATATATATATATATACATATATATATAATCATGTGTGAATGGAACATCGGTATCAGCAGAAACGAGCAAGTGCGTTCGCATCCAAATACATACAATAATACATTCGATGTTATATAGATGATCCCACCGCAGAATCAACAACGTGCCTCCAATTCCGGTTAACGATGTTACAGATTTGTAATACCGGTATATTTCTCCCCCATACAGAATCGCGGGAATCGTTCCTCTGACCCATGAGGATAATTAGCATTGTTTACTAAGAGTCTGATTAATCGACGAGTACAATGGCACTATTCGTACCATAGATATACGCATCGCTGCGATATCCACTGTCATGCGCTAAAATTACGTCGCTCGGATCGTTTCGACGTGGTAAAATACGCACGATACGCCCTTATGAATTTTAAAATAGCTCCGATTCATATTTATGCATAGGAAAAACAGCAGTTCGAAGCGCTTCGTTGTTTGTACGAATCTACGAATGCACGGAGAATAGTCGATCGTTGGTTTAGGCGGAAAAACCAACCAGGAAATTCCAGTACCACTCGGATTTTGCCTTGATAATGCCGAAAATTTGCCTTATTATCGGCTCGTTATCCACCACATCGTGATGCATCATTGATTTCGATCTACAACTACCCTTTCTCACCCTCGCTCTCCCTCTCTCTCTCTCTTTATCTGTCTCTGTCTCTCTCTAGGATTTTACACAACGTACCTACAATATTTAGATAATACACGCCGTTGTTACGAACCAACGTAGCATGAAATATGCGTAGCACATATAGGCAGAAACCACCGAAGCTGCATTCTACGTAATAATAAATAAACGCCAGGCAAGAGGCGAGACCGAATCTGTTCTGGTACGAAGAATTTACATTGCGTGCAGAAATAGAATTAAAACGAAGCAGTTGCTGGTCATTTTTGTTTTTATTTATAACGATTTATTAATTACTTATTAAGAATTATTCGATATTATATTTCGTTCGATTGTATATTTCGATCCGTGATGAAGCTAGAGGTTGCAAATTTGAACGATAAATCAGTGAGTTATAATGATTAATATTTATGGTGGGCAATAAAAAAAAATAGGTTTGGTGAAAATTGCGCATTGCTTCCGCGTGATTTTCTCACACCTCGCATCGCCTTTGTCTGAAAAGCCAGAGGTAAATGAATTTTAAACTTTTGGTTTCCTCGCAGAGCTTTGTGGATGAGGAAAAGTTACCAGAAATCGATGTGCAAATTTCAGCTTTTCTGTACGTTCGCTCACTCTTGTCGATTTTCACGTCGTTAAACTCACTGGCGCGAAAGTTTTTTTCCATGAAACATCCATTATAACCCTCGTGTTTCACTTATTATTGTGAATAATTGACAACCCCCGTTTCAATTTTTACCTGCGAAGATACGAAATATTATTTACAATATTTTTATAATCGAATAACGCGATTATACTTTTTACGAAAGATAAACGGCATGTCATCCAGTATCTCAAATCGGTCACGTGACACTCAAATTTGCACTATAAATAAATATCAATTTATTTTTATAATTCATTTTACAATTAAACTGTTTTGCACACGTATAAAATATTCGAGACAAGTCACCTCGCAAACTCATTGAAAATTCATTCTCGACGAGTTAAATTTCAACGATAAAACTGTCATTATTATCGCGAAAAAAGGAAAGAAACAATATTTAATGAATTGTAAAAAAAAATCCATTACAATCACAAACAAAAACCCTGATATAAAGAGCGAGGTTCCGGGAAGCGAGTTAATTTTTGTAATTCGAGCGGGTTTCAACAAGGAGGTCTTTGACACAATTCCGGCTTTTGGCGCGCTCTCCTCCTCTTTTTTCCTTTCGATTGTCCTTTCCCAACGTGTAAGCCGAGCTGGTGCGGGAAATACAACGAACATTTCTATATATATCACTGCAAACGAGAAAACGAGGTTGGAAATAGCTGGAGCGAGGAGTGTCAAGACAAAAAGCTCTTTTATACGAAAAACCCGGTTGCGGGTCTTCAAAAATTGCAAGGTACCCGGAGCCGAGTTGTACGAACGTGATAAAATGGAGTCGTTAGACCGAAACGGAGAAGCTCGAAGCTTCGATCGTCGTCGTATCAAATTGAAGAACGAAAATATTACGCAACAACGGGGATGAACGCTGACGTACACATAATCATACTAAATATATATATATACCCAAAAATGGCCAGAAGTGATATATATATATATATATATATATATATATATATATATGCCCAAAAATGGGCAGAAGTGAACAGTAGTAAAGCAAGGAATTAATGAGGAAATTAATAACGCAATCGTAACCTTTTTCACGAAATGGGCTGGGGTTATGCTCATGAAATTTAAACAAATGCGAATTTCGTTATAAAATTTTGACAGTGTTTTCTTGGATAGTTAAGCTAACGATTTATCCAATAAAAAACACGATTTTTTGATCCCCCTCATGTGGTTTCTCTCCGTAACGTTCTCAACCAATGGTCAATTATTTTCGTCCGTACGCGCTTTGTAAAATGCGACTGTTAATATTTGAGCAACGTTGCATTATGCTGCGTTGTTCGCTGCAATATGCCTATGGCGCAGCTGAGTGAAGGGCGATGTGTGTGTTTGTATACTTACACAAAAATCGCGTGAATCAGTGCTATATGTAACGCGTGGGTTGGCTCGCTGCGCTTTTACAAGCCCGTAAAAAGCTTCGTTCAATAGCGACTGCTCAGTCCGCTCGTTGCCAGTATTATTACGACCAGTCGGAAACCGACAGAAAGTCCTTGCAAATTATTTCCATCATCATTGGGAAAGTCCTCTTGTTTCTCTTCGTTTCGTTTCTTTTTTAAATTTTTGTTTTGTTTTTTGTTTAAATGGTTCTTTGATCGTTCAAAGAGATTTCCCAAACTACGAAATAAAAACGTTTGTAGAAAATGGCAATGATGAAGGGTGATTGTACTCTCGGTGGAGTACCGAGTTTTTCGATTAATCTTAGTTTTCCAGGCTGGAAAAGTTTCTTCCGGCTTTGGTAATAATGGAAGTCGTGATCGATTCGTCCGGTAATTACGACGGTTTAATTGATACCCAACCCGATATCCGATCGTTTATATATATATATGGCGCGAAATTGTTACGTGAGAACGGAGGACAGTTCGAATCCGATCAAACGAGTCCTGGATTATTCGCGATCAATCGTGTACTATTGTTCGAAACTTTGAGCTCCATTCACGACTTGTAATTTCAGTTCTTTGCTCTTCTTTGTTGTTCTGAAATAGACTCGCGGTACTTTCGACACGAGTAGTCATCTGGCGTTCACGGCATCGGAATACGACAACGGTAGGATGTTCAGCTGCTACGCGGAAAATTCTGTCACCGTGGCCGAGGGTATCAAACCTATGAAGGAAGTCACCATAATCGAGGTTCTATGTGAGTACACGGGCAGTTATTAAAAGTTGTTCGTGGCTACGTTGATGTCGAATTGGATGAAACAAAATTTAATCTCGTCGACCATAAAGTTTACTTTCAACTCGGACGCTCGGTATTTGAAGAAGAGGTGTCGACATTTATTTTCGTCCAATTTAACTTTGAGACGAGGTTGGGAGATTGAGAATTTTTTATATAATACGAATGTCGCATTTTTTAATTTGGTTTGTTGTAATTTATTCGCCAAAGAGCGAGAAAACATGAAAAATCTGTTTTTCGAGTGTTTCATTGACGAATTAAAACAAAAGAAGATTACAGGTGTAATATTCGTGTTGTATGGGAAATTTTCGATTTGGCAATCTCCGATAAAATATTTTTTTTTCCATGAAAATACAGTTTCGATTCTCGTCAAACGTCGATAAACCACGTTGGTATAATAATTCAGAGATTTTAGGGGGTCGCGAGGGAATTGATTTTTTTTCATCCAAACAAATTTTATAGGTGGATTATAGAATAAGTAATTTCTCAAACAATATGAATATCACATTTATAATCCTGTCTTTTTTTAATCCGTCAGTCCAAAGTTCGAAAAACTGAATTTTTATTTTCTTTCCCTTTTCGTCCAGCCAAATTTTTCACCCAAAGAATGAAATCATAATGTTATATGTATAGAAAAATTCTGCTTCCGAAATTACCCTATGAAGTTAGTATAAGGAGTTTCGACATATTGCAGCGTCAAAAAATGCATTTTTAATTTTTTTTCCGAAAGCAAATGTCTTTCTTGATATCTGGTTCAAATTTTATGAAATTCTGAGCAGTGAAAGTATGTTAAATAATTTTTTTAAATTATCGCGGGAATTCATTAGAAATTCAAACGTTTTCAGAAAATCCTTGTGTCTCCTGAAAAGTTATGCTTTTTCACCTGCAATGTACCTTTTTCGAAATCTACTCATCGTATCGGCATATTTTTCTTTTTGACGTAACCAGTACATCCAAACGAAGGATGTGTCCAGCCATTTTTTTGAAAAAGCGATTCAGACTAAAGAAAAATATATTTGAAGGTAAAAAAACGATGTTGACAAATTCTGAAACAAAATATCCAAAAAATGGTTTAACAGTGTTTATAACGTTTTAGTATGAACGCATAACAAAAATAGTCGGAATCGGACGTACGGTTCCTGAGAAAAGGTACATTGAAAATATGCATTTTTTCTACTTGGAATATCCTCAAAAATCTTGGAATTTTTCTACTTGAAATATCCTCAAAAATCCTACACAGAATTATCAATAAAGTCTTTTTGACCAAAACTCAAAAAAATCATGGAAAAATGTTGAATAGTTTTGAAGAAATTTCAATTTGAAGCAAAGAGGATCAGATCGGGAATATGTCGAACCTTCTTAACCAGAAATAAATGTCCGAAAACATCTCAAAAACCCCACTTTTTTGCTTACAAAATTCGAGTTCTGTCATGGCCTATGACCTTAAGCTACGTATACAAAAGTCGAAAATGACTTTAAATAATGTACAACTTGACTGTGAAAAGTTCCCCTTCCCCAAACCCGAGATTTCAAAACCTTTTAGCCTCCAGGTGTCTTCACCCTAGAAAAAAAAAAAAAAGAAAAAACGAAAGTTGCTCCATAAAAGCTTTCAAATATAGCCATCGGCGGTTCAAAAAGAGTCCTTAAAATATACACACCCCGAAGCCAAATAAAATATACACATCTTAAGCTAGTACAAGGTTTCCTTTGAGCCTGCGACGGATACAGATGCGTCGTCGCTTTCATCAAGTTTCGGCTCTATAAGAACTTTCATAAACTCGACGGTACATTCGGTCGTCAAAGAAATTCAAAAGACATGCATGAAGAGCCATGCAAGAGAACCTTGTAAATTTCCACTTGGCCGATCAACTTCTCTTCTTCCTTCCTTCCTCCTTCCTACTCGCAGCTTCTCATTTATTATGTATGAACTCTCGTTCATCAATATGTGTGTCATCACTGTATGCCCTCGGTATATAGATATATGTAACTCATTCGCGGTATCGAGACGAAAAAGATATTAGTCCGCTCGAAGTACGAAATTGACAAAGTTCGTTTTCACCACTTTTCTCGACTTTCGCAGTAACCTTCTACGTGGCGTTCGACTCGACCTCTGCTTTTCACCGTCATAACTCGTACTCTACACACATTTATGGTCTCTCTCCTCCCTCTCTCTCTCTCTCACTCTATCTATCTATCTATCTATCTATCTATCTATCTATCTATCTATCTATCTATCTATATATATATATAATGTGTTATTACCCGAAGCCTTCGCGTTGTCTCTCTGGCCTCTCGGTCGCGTATGACCACGTTTTTTCGCCGCATCGCCGCTTCATACGTAATTCCTATCACGTAATCGGGTCATCGAGGCAACGACAGAATATTCTCGGTTCGACATTTTCATTCCTCTCGACCATACTATATAGCAAGCTCATTATTGTTGCAAAGATTTCTTCTTGTATATCTTTGTTCATGAATTCGCCAACCTATATGCACTAGGCGAATAACTAAAGCGCATACATAATCGAGTTCGACGATAAAGACTCTGACGTACGCTGTAAAATTGTAAATTTATTAAATTATTCGAGCAACTCGATGAGATCGACGTTAATTGCGCGACGAACATACGTTATATGCGCATGCGTAAATTGATTAATTATTTCATGGCTAATTACGATTTTCGTATTTTTAACCGATCGATAATCGAATAACGATCGTAATTTTCAGATCCTCCGATAGTTACTCTCAAACAGCATAACATCACTGTTAATGAAACCGATGAGTTCGATCTTTTCTGCGACTACGTCGCCAATCCATCCGAGCTCAAATCCGTCAAATGGTGAGTCATCAATATTACCGATTTAAATAATTTTTCTTTTATTAATTCTCGAGTTATATTTTCGGAATAGAATATACTTCGCAATTAGAGAATCAAAGTGTCATACGATATATTCAAACCTATAAGTTATTGAGAATGACGATATTAATCAGTCTGAATAAAATCGATCAGAAATGATTGAGCTTTTTAAGCTCGGTGGTCGACCAACGAATTGTCATTATCGACAATTTTCACGAAATCGCGATTTTCATGCGAAACGTGAAACGTTCGAGATAAATCTGTCCAATACCGAGTTAAAAAAACCATGATCGAGAAAAAAAACGCGGCCGAGGACGGATTGCTGCGTATAAAAAAAAGAAAGCAGAGCTTTTCCGTGAAACGATTTGCTACCAAAGTTGCCACAAACTCGGGAAAATCACGTCGTCGCACTTCTCGCTCTCAACTTTTTCTTTTCTCCCTCTCTCTCTCTCGCTCTCTCTCTCACTCACACATACAAATCCTTTATGCTGAAAACATCAAGGTAATCTGGGACATACGCCGAGTATCAAGAAACGAGAGAATGAAAGAGAGAGAAAGAGAGAGAGGGTGAAACACGCCTGGTCTGGAAGCACGTAAAGAGGGAACGAGAGAGAAAAGAGAAGGAGAGAGAGAGAGAGAGAGAGAGAGAGAGAGAGAGAGAGAGAGAGAGAGAGAGAGAGAGAGAGAGAGAGAGAGAGAGAGAGAGGATGACAGACAGAGCAAGAAAGGGAGAGGGTGCCATAGAAAGCGGCCGATATATTCCGTCACGGTGTAAAAAAGATGTTATAACATAAAACTGTAGTGCACCGAGGTACGAGGGGTTGAACGTAAGAAAATAATATAAAAAAGAAAAGTCTAAAGGCAACCGCCCAAGAAAGAAAGAAAGGTCGGATGGTGGAGTAAGAATGGCGCAACGAAAGGAAAGAAAAGATTTTCTCGCGCCTTAACGACGAAGAACCCAGCACGGAGCCGGTAAAAATGACGCTCGACCAGATTCTACCCGGAGCAGAAATGGCAGGGTGAATTTGAAGAAAGGTAGGAAGAGTGAAAAGAAAAAAAAAGAAACCAAAAAAATATATACATATATATATAAAGGAAGAGAACACAAAAGATTTCCTGGAGGATTCCTCACTCGTAGAATTTTGTTCCATTCATTGCACGTGGCGACTGACGATGTAAGGGCGTTGTTCTTCGTCCCCCGAGTACAGTCCCTCGAGCCTAGTTGGACAATTGACACGCTCCGCCTGGAACTGTTAATTGAGCCCATTAATCCCACTCCATAATTTCCATCGGAATTCGTCGAGTGAGTGCGAGCCAGAATTCATGGACAAGCACGACGTAAAGCTGATCGTGGGCTACGAATGTTCTCGTTCCCCCTGTTACGCACCGTTGATGCCACTTGCCTGTAGAAGTTTTGACATCAAAGCTAGCCCGGGTGATATCGAGTTATCCAAGCGCTCGAGCCCGGTACGGATTAACGAACGAAACGCGATTCGTTATGCACGCTTCTATTGCTCAACATCCCCTCTTCCTCACCTCGTCTCTCTCTCTCTCTCTCTCTCTCTCTCTCTCTCTCTCTCTCTCTCTCTCTCTCTCTCTCTCTACGCACTCAATATGGAACATAATGGACTGCTCTCTTCGTGAAAGCATTGTCTCATTAACGCCTCGTATGGCGACTCTCATAGTTGTTACGTTCATATACACGTGCGTATATGGCGGGTTTCGCGAATAGTTGGATAATAGATAGAAACCCGAACGAGACTGCATATATGGGATGGTATAATCACCGGAACTGATGCAAGGTCCCACTTGATTTCCAAACAAACTATAAATCCCTTTTCGAGCATCAAACGTAACTGGTACGCAAATAGAAATTGAGGAAATACGAGTACTTTTGTTTTTGGTTAATTTCTTTTTTTTATCATTTGTAGAATTTTTATTATTTCTTGTTTATCGATTTTTTTTATTCTCGTTTGTTTAATAATATTGATTAAATTTTTCATTTTTTTTTTAATTTCTTTTATTTTTCACGTGGGCTAATTAAATTAGTCCTCGAACACCGGATAAATATCACTTTGCGAACGATAGTTGTCTGTTAAACAAATATATTAGTGTGTGTTTGTAGATGTTTGAGTTCGCATTTGTTAATATAAATTTCAGGGAATGTGAAAAAAAGTAAAATAAAAATAAAATCGTGGTAATAAACTCGGGTTTTATCAGAGCTTTGAGGATTTCAAGCGAGCTCGACGCAGTTCCTTCATCGCGTTTAATTAAAAGCTGAAATAACAACGAAACCTTGTTTATTTTCCGGACCATTTTTATTTGTATACCTGCGATAGTTTTTTTTTCTTTTATCGTGGAACACACCCGAATGAAATGATTTTTATACGTTGGGAACTTCGAAAACCAGCGATAGCGGGAACGTACTTCGATTATTTTTGCCAACTAGAGATAATCGGATCTGGGTCAAATACTCATTGTCAGCCGTGGGTCATTGTGTATCTGAATATGACACGAACAACTACGAAAAATATTTTCGACTGAATGATTGTCACACGAAACAAAAATCGGGCTTGTTAACTTTAAAATATCGACAGGAAGTAAACGATGGACGAACGAACAGAAACATCTGGAAAATATTAAATTATCTTGCCAAATTTTGTTATTTCGAAAATTTACATTATATCGAAAAATTAAATTGTTCCGGAAAATTGAATTATTATGGCAAATAAAGCGATATCGTCAAATTATATTCCAATTATCAATTTTGGGAAATCAAATTACTTTGAAAGATTAAATTATTTAGAAAAATCGAATTATTTCGGAAAATCAGATTAATCTGAGGAATTAAATTATCACAATGAATTCATTTATATACGGATATAATTTTTAAGTAATTTTTATTGTGAAATCGCAGTAACTGAATGACAAATGTGCAATTTTTCAGGTTTTTAGGAAATAAAGTATACATTTTAATGGAAATGAGTAAAAATGACTGTTGCGTGACAGAAATTAAAAATATTTTCAACAATTTTTACTGAAATTAACAGTAAATTTTCGTGAAACGTAAAGATTACTACAATAAGTTGAAAAAAGGGCTGATGCGCATGAAAGTGTACAGTGCACATTGAGAAATTTCGGTGTCTGTCTTGAAAATTTAAAAAAGGAAGCTGAAATTTTCCGTGCGTTCATCAGAATTTTTACGTTCTTCACAGTAAAATCAGTCAGGGCTAGGTCGTCTGACCGTAATCCGTGAGCTCTATGCAGCGCGTGTAAAAATTATGCTACGTGCTAAAATTTTTACATGCCTGAAAGTAAAATCTTTGAAACTCGTGTCAATTGTCAACTATTTGCACATTTATGACCGGGTTCAAGTTTTTAATGTAACTTTTACCAAGATTACACCGTGAAAGTTAATAACAAATTCTCTCCGTGTACTTCATAATTAATTAGCTTTGGAAATGAAACGATTTCTATTTTGTAACCAAGCGATGTTAAACACGTAGGATTGGCTCGTACATATATTCGGGCCTGTCATGTTAATCGACGTTGGTGGATTTAGCTCAGGTTCAAAATGTCTTGAATTTCGTATTCCATGCATTAAGGTTGCTGGACGACGAGATCCTTAACGTTGCCAACAACGATCACTACGACGGTGGTGTGGAGAGCTATGCTCCTCTAACCGTGAGAAACTCGTCCTCGAGCGACATGGGAAGATACACCTGTATATTGGGGAACGACGTTGGTGAATCCACCGTGGAAGACTTCATCGACGTCTCGGTACTATGTACGTGTTTCACCGCATTGTTTCACACTAGCATGTCTCGTTCTATGCTCCCATTCCTCTCTCTCGCTCTGTCTTACATACGCACACACCCCCTTCACTTTCTTGCTACCTTATCCAGATCCGTTCCCACGCTTATCTGTTTCACGGCGTAAGAGAAACACCATTATACCTTACACAATAGCTGAAGAACTTAAGAGTTATTGTAATTCGAATTTTTAGACGTTAGTGATAATATTACAGTTTTTTAATATTTTTCTTTTTGTTATTATGCAAAATTGATCCGATTTTATTTATAATTATATCCGGCCGATAGTGAAAATATTACAGTTTTTAAATATTTTTCTTTTTGTTATTTTGCAAAATTGATCCGATTTTATTTATAATTATATCCGGCTCGGTAATGAACTGTAACAGTTTTACGAGGGACGAAAAATTATTGATTTCGTACTCCAATATTAATTTATTTCAAAATCTTAAAATAAATAATTTAATAATTCATCTTTGCCGGTGAACAATTTTATGTGTAGCTTATCCGTAAGAATGAATATTTTTGGATTTCTCTTACTAATAAATGATGGCATTTTCCTCTTCGCTCACTCACTAAATATCCACTTACTCAAAAACTACCAAAATTTCATGAAATATAAAAAAAAACAATCTTTTCTCCCCCATTGATAATAACAATAATCAACACTGTCATTAACGATAACAACAATAATGTATTTTCAAAAGTAGCTGACATAATAATTTATTAATTCTGATCACTCTGCTATAATTCAAAATGTAGATAAGCCCCAGGTGAAAGTGACGATGGACCCAGGGGATCCAGTTAACGAGGCGGATCGTTTGAACGTGTCGTTAACGTGCGAAGTGGTAGACGGAAATCCCATGACGCTGACGACAGTTCGTTGGTTTCTGGACGGTGATCTTCTGAAGGAGTTGCCCGATTGTTCGCGAAATTCGTCGATAAACGAAGCCGGTAGTTCGGGTGGTACAAGCAGTAGCGCAAACAGCATTCTCGTCGACGAGACATCGACATTTTGTGACATAGATCCTAGCAAGCTGCTCCTCGAGGCAGTTGGACGCTCGTTCAATGGAAATTACGCCTGCGAAGGACGAAACGACGCAGGTTGGGGCAACCGATCGGCCAGCGCCCCTGTCGTCGTTTACTGTACGTTTTTCCCTATTTTCTTCCCTCTCTCCACTCACCCGCCTCTTTTCCGTCGATCTTATCCACCCTCGTAAAAATTGATTTCTTTCACCTTCGACGAAAAAAAAGAGAAATAAATAAAAAATTCATTCGCAGATAAGCCAGGACCGGCTACGATAAGTTACGAGCCGAAACGCGTCGTGAAGAAAGGCTCGTTGAACATAACGTGCTCGGTTCTCGATCTCGGTCGTCCCGAAGTCACTGGCTTCAAGTGGTTTCGCGGATCCCATCAAATATCGGGCGAGGAGGGTGCTGTTTTACGCATCGAATCGGTCAATCTCGAGACCAAAGCAAATTTCACGTGTATGGCTTTCAACGAGGCCGGCGATGGTGATCCTGCCACGGTTTTTATCGACGTTGCAGGTTTGTGAAAAAGAAACAAAAACAATTATTAACGAATTTTTTCATATTTTGTAATTATCATAAAAGATTTTAATTATTTCGTTATTTAAAATAAAATGAATTGACTTTTCGCGAAATTATCTGATAAAATGGAAATTGATGGAATTTTCAATAAACTCATTTCACTCGAATTTTATGAAACAACGGACAGAAATAATGAAATTATTTCCAGTAGGTGTAAATTACGTTCTGGCAGTGATTAAAAAATATATCGTGAAATTTTGTAAAATGAAATAATAAAATTGTTAATTAATTGTTTAATATTTTCGTTTGCATTCAAAATATTAATAAAAATATATTAATTACGTCGATCGTTGCAATCAACGAATCGCCCATTTTCATTAATATTTTTATTTCATTTTCTTTTTTTTATTTAGCAAAACCGAATTTTATAAAACCATTGAACGGTTACGCCGGATTCGCGTACAATTCGACGAACGTGAGTATCGAATGTTGGGTCGAGTGCTCACCGATATGCAACATATCGTGGACGAGAGACGGTGTACCGATGGATTTCGATACGACCGATCTGTATTATCAGACGAACGTGTATCACCCCCCGGATCAGAGTAAAAATGATTTCGAGAGTATACAATCGACCCTCGTATGGAACATGACCGCATGGCCTGACGGTCACCTTCATCCTTTCAAGGATAATGAAAATTTCACGTGTGAGAGCAATGGAAATGGCATTGGACCCGGTGTCAAAAGCGAGACCGTATTTCGCGTAGAATGTGAGTTCGACCCATAAACATTAATAATTCATAGTGTTAAATTCATAAAAATTGACAAGTTTGACAGTTTTTGCGTGTGTTTGATTATTTGTTTTTTTTTCAATCTCTTGCAAATTGTAAACACGACGGCGTTCGCCACTTCAGAAATTTAGTCGAGTTACATTTTCTTTCGCAACAGTTCCACCGGAAAACATGACTATCTCGAAAAAGGTTATCGACGTTATTGTCGATTACATACCCGAGAGCGTGAAATGCAGCGCTGTCGCTGAACCTGAACCGATGTTTCGATGGTTTCGCGAAGGCTCGGCCGACGTTATATCCACCGATGCCGTCCACGTTTTCAAGACCAAAGTACCGAGACGAAGCAACGGGACTTACATCTGTCAGGCGCACAATCGTCATGGGGAAAAAAATATTACGACCTATCTCAATGTTCTTTGTAAGTTCTTTCGTTCATTTTTACGTTTCGTTTATTTCTCAACTTTTATCATTTATAATATATAATTTATAATTATAAAATTATTATATAATATAATGTTATATAATATAATAATAATGATATTATTATTAACATTATTATATATAATTAATATTAATAATAATATAATAATAATAATAATAATATTATTATTAATATTATGATATATAATAATATTAATAATAATAATAATAATATTATTATATATTGTATTGTATTCCGATTCCCATTGTATGCCCTTGCGGGCTTTTACATGCTCCTCTCTTAGACCGGAGTGGTTTTTTTCACTCAGATTCCTCGGTGCGGCTTCCCCCGCCTTTTTCCTAT
>JAPYZU010006174.1:0-12351 GCA_030523005.1 Tryphoninae sp. B BG-2022a | reverse complement strand
CCTTTTAGAAATCGTTGTGCCATCGAATCTGCGAGTGACCAACCGCTTGATAAGAAGCGAAGGAAATTTTATCAGACAAGGTTTGACATGGCCGACTCGGATTTGGTCAATACAAAAAAAAGGGTTCAAAAAGTAGAAAAAAGCAGAACTCACGTGAATTGGCAATTCCTTGCCGGGTATAGCCGGTGTGCCAGTCATAAAGTCGCTAGAACAAAACGGCCTAAGAACCACAGAGCGCTGACACGATGGAACTCGTGATGCGGCGTCACGATCAAAGTGCACCGGAATAAGAACTACGGGCATCTGACTAATGGCTCCCATGCAAAAATTGGAAACCAAAACTTGATTGGCTAAATAATCAGCTTGTCGAAGTGTTGCTATAACGTTGGACGTTAGATGCGTTGGTGTGATATCCGTTATTGGATGATGAACGAGAGGTCCAAAGATGTAGCAGACGCGATTGACGTTATGACAAACGCGAGGAATAAGTCTCGCAAGGAATAACATGTCGTCCCATTCGATGCCGTCGGGTGCGACTTCCTCGCACGACAATCCCACCACGTAGCTGTAACTTCTACGATCGCCCTGTACGAAATAACATATGAATGTAAGAATATATGAGAATACTTGTATATCACAACTTCAACCCGTATTAACGAACGCTAATTGATGAGAAACGAGTTTTATTAGGAACCTTTCGAATGATTTCCCGAGGGCATTCACGATATATTTTGATTTCGAAATATTTTCAAAACATTTTCTTAAGTTTTCATTCCGTTGAAATACAATCTTTCAAGTCACATTATTTATTATCTAGCTTTAACTCTTGGCAGATGAAACACGCGAAAGTAAACCAACTTGGGTGGATATTGGTAGATATTCGTTCACAAATTATTAATTCTCGTCGTATACCGTGACACGGAATGTAAAGGAAACAACGAATAAAAAAGGGCATAGGTTGTTCCTAAAAAGTTGGGGTATATATTACGTCGCGAGGTTTTTCTCATTGTCTGGTCGAGGAAAATATTCGCCTCTTATTACGGTCGTTTCCCACCCTGCCCTGTGCCTGTATAAGGTAACGGCATTTCATAGTTCCTATACCTAAGGCGTTAAACAACATTTTGACTGACTTATTTAATCTTGGTGTCCTCATAATATTTACCTGTACTCCGACACTACGTATTGGCAACAGAGTAGCTGCAATGTGTCGGTTATTCGATACTCTTCGTAAGTGTTCCCGCTCAGTTTCGCTCGTAGCACCTTCAACACGGTTCAACAACGCATGTTTCTTCTGAAGCATTTGTTCGTATTCCGCCATAATTTTAACGATCACCTGAATAAGACGAGAATCCAATGCAAAAAAATGAGAAGATTTCGATGAGAATGAGATCAAGAATTCACGAGAACTGTTAATTACCTGCGTTTCAGAGAAATCCTTATCCATAAATGGTTCATCAGCACATATAATGCGAATGGCGAGACCAGGTCCTGGGAACGGATGACGTTGAACAAGAGGAGATGGCAAACCGAGATCACATCCAAGTTGTCGAACTTCGTCTTTGTGAAAGTCCTTCAACGGTTCAACCACTCGTCCCTGCGATCTCAATGCCCTTACAAGTTCGCTGTCATTATGATGCGTTTTTATAGCATCGGCTTTGCCTTGAAATAATTATGTCGGACAATTTTTCGAAAAATCCAGCTGTATTAAACGTAATTTTTTTTTAAGTCTTACCACTTGCCAATGCACTGGCGCTCTCTATAAGATCAGGCCTGAGTGTGCCCTGTCCAAGAAAAACCTCTTCGGGTTTCAAGCCCATTTCGGCCATAGCGTCGTTAGCTACTCGTACGAACACGTCCCCGATGATTTTACGCTTTTCCTCAGGATTCGTGGTGGCGCAGAGAGTTTTAGTTAATCTAGTTCTTGGACCGACACCGACGACTCCAATACCTTTGTTGTTAATGGCGTTGACATTCATCGACGGAACGTTGTCGAGGGGCACCGAAGTCGTGCCTTGCATGAAATTATGGGTCGCATTTATGACCCGGAGCTTAACACCGAGTTGTGCTAGGCTTTCCTCGACGAATGGCGTCTCGCCTTTCCGCATGAATCCATTGTTAATGTGCAGAGGTATAACTTGCTCCTTGGACAATGCTTTGTGTAAGAGAGCAGCACAAACGGTTGAGTCCACACCACCGCTCACCAACAACTAATAATATAGTTTATTATGAGAAACATGAGGATTTAAATACAGGAGTAACATTGTAATAGAAATATCTTAGAGATGGTTGAAAGGATACGAGGAAGTTACTTGATTTTTTTTTGCATAGGTGCAGAAATATCGAGATTGTCAGAGACTAAATTACTTCGAAGCGACAATAGAATCAATGTAGAGATCGTGGAACTAAAAGTGTTTTTACCAGAACTTTGTTGCTACCAACGACGTCTCTGATATACTGGATACACTGAGCTTCACGACCGTGTATTGTATAATTGCCCGTAAGTCCAGCAACACCGAAAAGAAAATTGTGCAACATCATCTTTCCGTTCGGCGTCAGATCTACCTCCGGATGAAACTGAACTCCATACAAATTCATTTTGTCACTGGCTATTCCAGTAACAAAATTCGCCGATTTGGCGGTTGTTTGGAAGCAATCGGCGACTCTTCCTATACTATCGCCATGGGTAAGAAGAGCCATTTGATCTTTCTCCAAGCCCCTAAAAGTTACATAATTTAATTTCGATTTGCAACCACAGCATTCCATCTTAGACAATATACGAAACAACATGTTTACTTGAACAGTAAGCACTTGGTGTCTACTTCAATTGGAAGCTGGCCATCCTCGCGACCATCTTTTCTCACGACCGTACCACCGAATTCCTTGTTCATCATTTGCATACCATAGCAAATACCCAAAACTGGAATGCCTATTCGAAATATATCTCCGTCGTACCGTGGTGCGTCTTCTGCATAAACGGAACTAGGACCACCCGATATGATGATAGCTCTGGAACCAAATATTTCAATCAAATTGTTCAATCAGTCACCGTACATTGACAAAAAAACAAATACAATTATCGGACAATTATCTTTAATTGGCCCATCAATTTAATTTTCGAAATATTGTGGTAGATCTTGCCAACTCTGTTTGTAATAGTCACTCTTTTTAGAAGAATTGTAAGCTTTCGAAATTGAAATGTTGTTAAAGATGATGAAAAAAAGACTTTTTCGGACTTTAACACAGAGTTTGTTACGAACTGCAAAAAATTGCATGTGATTTTCTATTGGTAGCATTATTGTTATTGGATACTGATCGATGTATTTTGTAACATTGTAAGAAGATTTAAGGATCTTTTATGAGCTGTTAATGTGGAATTCATAACGTGTTACTTCTGTGTTCATAATCATGAAAAAACTTTCTATCATCCAGAGGATACAAGAATGACCTCATATATCTAGCCTTCCATTCTGCTGTTGGATCTGTTACGTAATTATTTAATAGAGTTGCACATTTCTCCTTTTTTAATAAACATAAATTATTAAAACACATATTTGCTATGGAAAATGTTTTGTTTTCAATTCGTACATAATTACTAAAAAAAAATGTACGCACTTGTAGCCTTTCTCCATTAGAGTAAAGGCCGGTGTGTCAAGCGGCAAGATTTCGCTGTGAACATTAAGTTCACGGACTCTTCGATCTATAACTTTGCCATACTGAGCACCGGCATCAAGAATGGCGATTCTTTCATCAGCATCGACAACGCTCATTGCTGCATCGTCCGAGCCATTGTTTACCTCTGGACGAAAAACCAGCTGGTCCGTGCCTTTGTCCATTGTAGCACCACTTTTACAGCAGTAGCGAGGTACTCTTTTATCTTGATACAGACCTAAAATATTAACAAGATCAAAAAAGTTATTTTCTTTAAGCAATGATTGATCAAGTGAAATTTTTTTAGTAATTGTAAACTCTGATCTAGTTGTGGCATGAATGCTTTACATTAACACCATTTCAAGCAGTTTGGCAATAAAAAAGGGTGTGATAGTAGATGGGAGTAATTGAATTTTTTTTTTCATAAATGTGAAACTTGTTCTAGTTGGGGAATTAATGTGCTACATTAATATTATTTGGAGCAGTTTTGTAATAAAAATGGGTGTGATACTGAATTGTAGTCGTACTTCAATTGAAATTTTTTTAGTGATTATGAACTCCGTTCCAGTTGTGGTATGAATGTGTAACATTAAAATCATTTAGAGCGGTTTTGCAAAAGGGTGCGATAGGAGATTGGAGTCATAAGTTATCATAGGTTATCATCACAACACACACATCACAATCTGAGATTGTTGACGAGATTCTAAAAGCACAGTTCTGCAGAACTTTCACGTTTAGGAAAAATTTACGATATGTTGCGAGTTTTATTCGCAGGATGACACTTTTCATAGCGCATCATTACGGGATACATGGGTACATTAAAGTTAATGATCGTTACAGGCTAAATGGATTTCGGTATCGATTCCGCACCTCGTGGAGCAAAAAATTCATTTGGGTAAAAAAAAAATTGCATTCGCGGTCATTTGTCATCAGCTGATTGTGACGGTGTTCGATAGTCATTTTTGTCTTTGTGCCAATTTATATTCAATTTTAAAAGACGCGAACCTTGAAGGTGAATATATTCTCGTCAAACAATATATGTATAATAGTGCTACCATAAGCCAGCGATATATATATCGGTGGATGCGAGAATAGACGTTGTCGTCAAAGATCAAACGAGCTGAGAGACGAAGTTCGGTGAAAATTTGCTAAAAATCAATTAACGTCGACAATGGGCAATGGGAAAGGCACGAGAGAAATATTGTAATTTTTTATAATAACAAATCACCGGTCGTATAACATTTCGGAACACGTTCCTACAGGGCAAAACGACACTTGAAAATTCTCGGATAATCGATGATGCGGTAGGACCGATGTGCTTCGATCAACACCGTGACATAACTCACCAAATATAAATCGGTATCGATCAAAATTTCACACACAGTTTATTGAATAGTGAAAAAATGAATTACAGGAAAAAAGAACAGGCACACACTGAACGAGGCGGCCATTCATCGCCACAATGCACGCACTGACCATGGTCGCCAACGGGAAAAATTCGGAAGCCAGGCCTCGAAGCGACGCTACCGCCACTAGTTGTTGAATTTGGAAAACTCGAAGCGCGGGAAATATGAAATTCTGTACGCATGCGCAACAATTTTAGAGTGCCGCGAATTTTAAGAAAATAAACTACCATTATCTCGTTTTAGTATATATGGTATATGTCGATAATATATAAGCTTGCGTTATTTGATATAATCGATAATAATACTGAGAAATACCACAATATATATTACAAAAATGATAATTTAGAAAAATCAAGAACATGTTTTTCCGCACGTGCCAAATAATTTTATATGGGTTTAATCAATAATAAACAATACTTCATATAGTGATATCTTATTGAAAATATTTCTAAGTAAATCTATGACATTTTATTTTCAACTTCATATATACATATTTCATCAGAAATAAATCGAGTGTGCTTGGGTGAATTCCTGAGATTACTTCTACCATTCATTCCTCATAATCTTTAAAAAAATTACATCACTATGTCACATTAATAATTCTAATATACATAAATATCTTCCTTTTTTTAATACAGCGTAACAAAATACAATGATTTGCCTAAATTCGTTTCGCGGTGATTTTCATTAATATCACTAATAATACATACAATATGTATATTTCTATTCTACCTTCTTTTCGTTTGTACCGCCCATTTACATGATTATAATATACAATAATACCAATAATAATAATAATAATTGCAATAATAATTATAATAATAATTATAATAATTATAATAATAATACATTAATTTTCCATCACTGCTTTCTGTTCTACGATACTTATTCTCTCTCCGTTTAAAAGCTATCAATATCAAACCAACTTTCTTCAACGATTCTAGCACTAGAGTGCTCATATCTATGAAAGGAATTGGCACTTCCGTACATTTATCATTTCTATTTTATCTAAACGGCAGTGCGGAGAGCATCGCGTCTGTATAGCAAAAATATTTTCAGCTCTCTTTCGACCACCATTCCTTCCAAGTAAATTTACATATAATTTGACATTTTCGGCCCGTCCCGAGAGTGACTATTAGCCATTTGTGTAACATTCGGAAGATTCGGACAAGCGCAGAGGACAGATCAGTTCTATTCGTACTTTGTATTGTCAACGTCGGAACGGCTTTTTGTACGAGGAACAATAATTAATTTACTTAATGCTTTTACGAGTTATTGGTGGAGACATTTACATAGGAAATTACAATGTGCATTGGAGGATTGCTCGATGACAATGACTGTCGTATACAGGAATTTCTAAATTTTCTATACGGATGTTTTGTAAGGGAATTTTTACTTTTCGAATTATGCGCAAGAAACATCACCGGGACAACGACTAAAAACTCAGCGAATATTTGGACTGTTTCCAGCCTTTGAACGATTATTATTTTTATCATTTTGATTTTCCTGTCGCAGGAAGTTCTTTCTTCTTGTTCTTTTACCGACATTTTTCATTTTGAAGAAACAGTCCTCACTCAAATCAAATCACTTTAATTAAAGACCACGTGACATTTGGTCATTGCCTAACTAACTTGACTAGAATGAGACGCAGGAACATTCTAAACCAGCAATTTTCACTTGTTTTGCTTTTTATTCTTTGTTCTTCGTAATTAGTAAAAATAAATAAAATATGATTTTAGATCCCTCCAGCTTATCCCCTCCCCCCAATCTATATTTATCAATAGCTCGAATAATTTGAATATGGGGTAATAAATGGCCCACAAAGGTTTCCGTTTCTTAAAAAATATCGTGTTAATTATTACCGCAATTCGTCAGAAGCGACGCAGCAGATGACTTCGTATCACGAAGTAAAGAAAATTTTCTTTTGTTATAAATTGTATCTTTGCGTATGTGCTTGCGCTTTTTAAAGGTAAGCAAAAAATAGTCGTTTGAAGAAAAAAAGCTGCTGCGCATCATAGCTAAGGCATGCGTACCGGGATGCCGGATAAATTTTAATATTTTTTGTCTTTACGAGTGACGCATATGTTAATTAGGAACGAATGGACTCAATTTTCAGGACTGATAAGGATTACTTAAGCCAATTTTGGGTTTAATCCATGATGTATGGGAACTGCTAAATGGGGGTTTGTTCAATTGTATTGCACTATAACGTTCCCATAACGTTTACATATTTTTTGTCTTTACGACATATGTTAATTAGGAACGAATGGACTCAATTTTCAGGACTGATAAGGATTACTTAAGCCAATTTTGGGTTTAACCCATGATGTATGGGAACTTTTGTATTATTTTAGTATTTAAACTAAATTCTTTGTCTGGGAATTTCATTGCCTAGATTGATCGATTTTCAATAGGTCCTGTAGGAATTCGGATGAAAAGTTGAATTATGAAGGTTTTTCAAATTTTTAACTAAGGAATTCTTATTATTTTCTTCTTTAGCAATAGTGCAAGTACTGATTTGAGGTTTTTCAAATTTTTAACTAAGGAATTCTTATTATTTTCTTCTTTAGCAATAGTGCAAGTACTGATTTAAATTTGTCAGTATTAAGACAAAGATTGGGAGGAAAGTAAAATATTATTCAGGTCAATATTACCTTTTATTAATGTTGATTATTTAAAGTTAGAATTGATGTAATTAAAACTGTTATAATCATTTTTATTACCTTTTATTTGAATGACCTCAATCGTTTTTTGTATTCTCTGTATATTTATACCAATCCTGCTGTTTTTTTGTTTGATAAGCAATGTATTAAATCATCACATTAGAATCCAATACGGAAACTGAATACCGGTATTTCAAACCATCCGGTATTGCATGCCCTAACCTGCCTACGTTTACAGCCCGTTCGGATTTCCGAGCGATTGTTGCATACCGGAGAAACGGCACGTCGCGACTTATGTGTTTCTTACACACGTCGTAAAACTTTGGCATCAGCGTTACTTATAATGGCTACAGACCATCAATCCCTCCAGGTGACGAATTTGCATTTAGCACGGCATTTGCTTTATCCGTGCGCGCATGGGACCAACGTTTTGTTGCAATTTCAGCCTCGAGACTTCCCTCTCACCCTTCCGCAGTATATTAAACTTTCAACGCGATATAGGCAGAAAAATATTGTCGTTTGACATATGAAGATTTGGTACATCTAAAATAACTATCGAAATATACATATGCACGTATATGTATATATATATAATATAATTATTATAATTAATATAATATATTATTATAATTATATTATTATATATATGCATATATATGTGATATATTATAATTGTTAATATTATATATTATATCATATATAATATATATAATATATTATAATCATTATAATTCTATAGAAGTGGCTATATATATATATATATATATATATATATATATATATATATAGCCACTTCATAGTGACATGTTCGCTCTTTGCGCTACGCAGATATGTCGAACTGAAATGTTCCAAAGTAGCACTTGCAATTGGTTTAATAAGAAGACCGAAAATAGCTGGGTGATCAAAATTACGAATTTTTTCCTTTTTCTCTAGGAAACATATGAGTAAATTATATAAATACATTTAGGTATATTACGGGATTTTCATTAAAAATAAATTCTGGTGTAACGAATTAAATGAACTAATGATTAGAAAGTGACTGAGCTAGAATAGAAGTGGTAACTGAAGTTATGAATGAATTTATGGCTATTGAAGCGCGTGGAACAACCGATTTTTGTGAGGGGTTAGTCACTCGAGAAATCAGGCTAGGAATCACTAAAAATCACGCGAAATCGTAAGTTATCTCATTGATTCGGAAACCACGAGAATCGCAGAGGAAATCGCAAGAAATCGATTCCTTTTAGAAATAATTGTGCCACCGAATCTGCGAGTGACAAACCGCTCGGATTTTTGCCCATAAAACGATACAAAGTTTCGTTCGTTGAAGATCCATCTAAGGGATCTATCTAGGTCGCGCATGGAGCCAACACCATCTTTCTAAGCACGAAAATATATATTCTCCATTTAAAAACGAAACATCGCTTTTTTAGTTGGTGGGCGATCGGAAAGTAAGTTTCACGCGCAGTGACAAAAGCGCTTGGAACCGTGATCGAGACAGCTTGCACTGCTCGCGTACGAATTAGTCCGACTGATCTCATCTTCGTTTATGGTAAAATTATCACCATCGTGATGACGTATAGTCATCTCGTAACGTCCACCACCGGGAGTAACTTCGATAAGATAGAAGTAACCATTGACTGTGGCATTGTCAACGCTATTCCCCGGTCGAAGATCGATCACCTTGTCAACCCGATGAATCTTCTTGAGTCGAAGCTTTGAGCACAAACGCTTCCCGTTCTTGTCCTTGTAATGTTTTATTATATTTTCAACGTGCTCCAAAAACTTGCGCGTACCCTCAATGGCGATTTTGTCATTGACACTTCCGGGTTGAAAAGCCGTACAGGTGCACCAGTGGGCCGATACACCAGCGTCGGAACAACCGCGAACGACTGGTACGGAACGGAACAGACTCTGGCAAGTTGGACAACCCGAACTGGAATTGGCCTCGCCACCGGCTCTTCCAAGAACATCCCTCAGCGTTTCGTAGAGATCGTACGGGGATGTTAAGCGATGCTCGTTGATTTTAAGCGCTTGATAGGCCGATGGGTCTTCATCCCGAAACCATTCGGGCAGCTTCAAGTAAATAAATGGCAAACGTTCCTCGTACCACCCAACGAAAGTGTTCCTTATTCCACCCCATCGCATACCATGATCGCTGAGGAAAATGATCATAGTGTCGTTGATGATACCATCGTTGTCCATCCCCGTAAACATCTCCAGGATACGATCGTCCATCGAGGACACTCCATTCATGTCGTCGTGACTTATCGAGTTTGTCCAGAAAAACCCAAAATATGGCAAACCCAAGAACGTACGAGCAAACTCATGGGCATATCCGAATATCCGCTCCACGCTTATCTCCGGACCGGTGCAATACTTACTTCCGAAACGCTTTTTGCTCTTGAGAAGCTTTTCCGTTGCCAGAATGTACGGCCTCAGATAATAATCCGTTGGTGGCTCGACGAAGCCGACTTTTCGATAATTGAAAGTGCTCACTGATATGAGCTCCTCGCCGTAAGCCGTGATGTAACTGGCGTTACGAAAATTGTACCACAGCATTGGACAATTGTCCAATCCGTAAGCGACCGTTGGTTTACACCTGGCGTAACTATCGGTATTATCCTGACCGGTTAGTATCGCCATTAAATTTGGAAAAGTATTTTCACCCATTTTATTGTAACCTTGAAGATGTATCCAGTCGTTATTGTGAAAATATTTTTCGGTTTTCGGCATACTTCGTTTGAAATTTAGACGCGAGACGCTGTCTATACCCAACATGAGGACACTCAATTTCCTCAGATTTTTTGGAATCGTTCTGACGCTCGTTGAATCGTTCGAACGAAATTGATCAAGACGATCTTGCACTTTCGCTGGATTTATTATCGCGTGGATGTTTTCGTATATCGTTGTTCTTCCTTTACGACATGTGATCATTACGATCTCGAGCTCCGGTGGTAAGATCACCCGCTTTTTGAAGTCCTCGCACTTTCCCACACTGCGAACAGTAACGAAATTACACAGAAATTACACAATTTCGAAAGTACATTTGTTTTTCATCATGGAATATAATTTTGGACATCATCTAAATACGATCTATTTTAGACTTTTTTAAATTTATGTTTGACGATGGTGTAAATGTGATTTTCTGCATTGACAAAAATCGACAAAGCGTTTTAAAGGGCGGATACAAACACGTGCAACGAAACGATTTTGACGATGTTTTGGAATATTTTTCTTCAAAGCGTTTCTGGTATATACTTGTGCATGGTTTGTTTCATTATAATAGGCCGGCCTTCGGTTCCTGGTCCGTCGTGACTGATAAGACGTTATGGCGCGAGAGTCGTTTTTACGATCAAACATATCGCTAATACTTGAGTCGGAATGTTGATGCAGAAAACATTGCCAAATTGTAATGGCAGCTAAGAAGACGTTACATCGTTTATCTTACAATTACATTTATTTCAATCAAAAATTATCCTTCGGTTCGATTCTTTTTTATCTCGCGCGGGAGGAAGATTTTTCGGTTTTGATTAACGAGAATCGGGATTAAAATTGATTTTATTTACAAATTAAGAACGGAGATGCGTTCTAAAGATGGAGGATGAAAAGAAAAATTCACGCGTCGCGGTTTTTGCAATTCAAGTAAAAACGGAAGTGTAAACCATCTGAAAAATATCCAAACATTTTATGAAATTCGAAATTATTCTTGCCTGATTTTTGTGTCCCAGTCTCCTTTCGGAGGTTTCGGAGGCGTCGGTCTGACTATCGGTGTCCAGCAGCAGGCAGAAATTTTCTGCGATTTGGCGATTTTCTCGTTAATAACGAGAACGATACTTCCGTTCGAAGGATCCCTCGTGACGTGGCTCATGAGAGGTTTGGATGAGCAAGCCTCGAACTTTGTTCCGTTAACGTACTTTTTAATCGAAGGATCCATGGGATCCTTGGATAGCATGTGGCATTTTGGATTCCAAACGAGATATCCGTCCACAAGATCTGTACATCGACGAAACAAATCAAATGCCAAACATATTTATTTTCATCGATTGCTGATCGAAGAAATAATTAATTAATTAGCGATATGGATTTCCATTTTCTTCCCCACACCTTTGTGACATTGCTGGGATTATAGTAACAGAAGCGAGGGAGTAATAAATTGAAACATGTCGAGGTAGCTCCGACCTATGATAATAATCCAAGGTGACTCTTGCGACCACTTCAATCTTGTCTTCAAAAACATTTCATAATAAATTATACGCAACGACGTCGAAAAGATACGAACGATCAATTCTCGCGGCTTGGAAATTTATTTTTCAATTATTCATTGAAATACAATAAAAAAAAATTAATTTCATACACAGCTTACAAAATTTGAAACTCGGATTTATAGTCAAGCTATTGTTTAGGACGAATCAACGTGTTAACCCTTAAATACATGATGATGTATATGTACATCTGTGTTTTCTTCCTTACGTAATTTCCAAACGGTATTTCAAAAACAGTATGTTTTACTTTTAATAGGTGCTAAAAATATCAACATAAATACACATTTTAGAACAAAAAAAAATTTTTCTTTATTTTTCCCTTAATTTATGTTTAATTATCTACCTGTTTCAATTTTTTGTATTTAAAAAGGA
>JAPYZU010006173.1:0-13386 GCA_030523005.1 Tryphoninae sp. B BG-2022a | reverse complement strand
CTCTCTCTCTCTCTCTCTCTCTCTCTCTCTCTCTCTCTCTCTCTCTCTCTCTCTCTCTCTCTCTCTCTCTCTCTCTCTCTCTCTCTCTCTCTCGTTATTCGCTGTCTTGCCAGTATTTCGATGGGTGGAGGGAAAGCAAAGAGGCGTCCAGATGTTTGTTCGGAAAATAATTTTCAACCGAACCCCAACTTGCTCCCACGACACTTTTCGATGTCTCTTTTTCTTTTGTAATCCTTTTCTTTTTTTTTCCTTTTTCTTCTTCTTTTTCGTCCTTTTGGGTATATACGCTTTTTGGCGGCATGTGGCTTGTAATACCTTTAATGTTTTTTGCTCCCGATTCTCACCACGAGACCAGTGGTGCTCAATTCATCGAGTCCCGGCAGCTCGTACTTTTCACGTCTATAACGAATATTTAAGGATTGTTGCGTCGTTCTTTTTGTTTTCTTCTCGAAATGACAACATAGATATTTGTTAAAATGTTCGATTCAGGGGAAATTGTCAATAGAAAATATCATGGAAAGGGATTATTTGTAACAAGTTGTAGAAGTCTTTTGTAAATAACTTTTGGCACGTATAGACACGTAATAAATCTTATATAGTATCGATACGATCGATAAACTGAATATTTTCATAAATTGAATGTATAAGTATTGAAATTATAATAGAGACGTTCACGTTATACGGGAGATTTCCAATGCCGCAACCACCTAACAAAGTTTTTTTGGACGAAAAAAAATATTGACCCCCTCCGAACGTCCCCCAAAGTTAGAAAAATAAATGACAAATGTCGACTATCGGCCCCGGCCCAGGGTCAAATTTTTGTTCGTCTAAAAATGCTTCAATTGCAGGTTACGAAATCGGAAAATTCCTGCGCAACACGAACATCACTATTATAATATCGATATATTATATTACAATTTACGGAAATATCCAGATTTTCGGCATTTTCACCACTGCTAATGAATTAAAACCGTGTTTAGCGCTCTGTTGAAGTAACCCCAAAAACTGTCGATGTTCCCGTTTTATGGCATAGATTTATTTTTATTCTTCTGCTCGAAAATGCCAATTTTTCGTAAAAAAGCCTAAAGCCCCACGAATTTCGGAAATTGCTCGATGAAGAGCACTACGAAACTCGAAAGTACCTACGTTCCGGCAAAAGAAACTGAGAGTGTAGGATAGAAATGACTTCTTGCGTAAAATACGGAAGAAAATCTCTTGAAAGTATTCTGGCTCTCGTCCCCGCTGTGCTATCGGCGAAGAGGCTCCCGTCTGTCTGACTCGCGTTGACTCGAACTACTGCGGCGCTTGTTGCGCTAGCCGACGCAGCCACGAGAAAGCGTTTATATATATCAGCATGATTCATGGATCGCGAGAAACAGAACGGCGGGACAGAGAGCGAACGAGAACGCGAACCACAGGCATGGCTGGCTTACCTAGACACCCGCTTCGTTATTCTTGGATCATCTCGATGGGTTTTCGCCTCACAGTGGCGAACCAGATCGTTGACGCTATTCGTCGCATACGGGTCAGGGATCTTCGGCCCACCTCCCGTTGGCTTGTTATTTATTATTTATAGTTGGCTTTGTCCGCGGGCTCGTTATCGCTTCGAGTCGGAAGTTTGATCGAGACCACCAACCGTGAAAATTATCGATAATTCGCAATCGAGAAATGGACTCGATGGATCAATGCCAAAGTCGAAGAATCATTCGTTGATTGACCATGTGCACGAGCAATCCCCAGAGAGAAGAGCATGTAATTTAATAATAACAGAATCGTTTTGGTCATTTCTAAATTATTCAATTTATTAATTCAATAAATTTTAACAAAATTTAAAAAACCTTATTTTCGCGTGTTTTTGTCTTACGCTTTCCACGATGAAGTAACAATATGCAATCTGTAACATCCCTGTAAACTCGCGTTTCATAAATGAATCGATAATGCATCAACAATTCAATAATTCTGAGTAATTCTCAGCTTTTCTTGAAATATTCATTTCGAGAAATTAATTAAAGTCACTAACTTTGAGTATGTACGGTACAACTTAATTACAGAGTAATGAGAAATGTCGTTTGAAATCAAGAATGCCGCGTAAAGACTAGAGGCTCCTACACGGAGGAACATTCTAATTGTAATCTCATAATTGTTTGATTAAGGAAATAAGATGATAACGAGCGTCATTAATTACGATGAAAAGCCACTAATCCCCAGTATATCAACCCCTAAAGCTGCATAACTTTGGAGTTTGGCAAATGTGCCTATACGAGACAAAAGGAAGATACTAATTCACAACTGACACTAAGTACGCAATAAACTTTGTTTCCGATAATTTACTTCAAGAAAATAATTGTTTAACATCGTATCAATATTAATATTGCATAAAAGCGATTTTATTACTACAATTTAAACAACATCAATACAACGTGTACTTTCGCACAATAAAAGTTGTATTAATGTTGAAAATATGTTCGATGCGGGATCGTACGAAGACCTAGGACACGTTCATTGAGATTTATGAGAGACCATAAGCACTCGACTATTATATCCCTTCCAAGATTTCCGACTCGAAAGAGCCCTCCCCCCCTCCAGTAAATAGATGCAATAACATTATGGTATACTTACTGTGCGACACTTTATCGCATGTTATCCACACCGAACGTACGTAACGATCGTGGTGGAAGTTTGTGCGTTACGCATCTCGTTAAAGTGTAATGCTCGGCATCCGTTGACTCGTCGTTGTCGCCACCGTGTACAATCACAATATAACTATATATATATATATATATATATATATATATATATATACGAGTCTTTATCGCCGTTCATCGTTCGTCACGAATTCCTCGTCGTTCTTGCGTCACAACAAGCCATACGGTCTGTTGCGACGTAAACGTAGTTTATTAAAAATATTATAAATATCAATAATAACATCGCCGTGTATGCCAGACAACAGAACAAAAAGTATAACGCGCCTATAGATACGAGCACAATGGATACAGTCTCGTTTCCATGAATATGTAAATTGAATGTGTAAAATAGCGGATGCCCTCGGGTTGGGGATTCGATATATATGTAAGCCCATCATTGACGAGTTACGAGAAAGGGTCTTCAGATCGAAGCTTGCGGCGCCGAAAGAAAATTAAGCGATGATTGATACATTAACGATGTATATATACACGCACTGGATACACGAATTGATCTTTAGCATCGAAGAATTTTTGTATTTAATTATAATTAAATTACATTAAATAATATGAAAATAAATAAACAAATTCTTTATTTTCATATTTGTATTTTATATTTATAATTTATTTTTTAACAATATAAAAGAAAATGCATCCAGTTGCAGTGATAAAAATGCAGGCTTCTCAAATTAAGATGAAAAAGTTCATTAAAAAAAAATACAGCGTAAAGAAAACAAAGAATTTTAATAAACATGTCGATAAAGATAAATTTGTTTGAATGATCATAAGTACAATAAGGACATAGGTGGAGATGTGTTCAAGATTATGACATAAAAGGCAGCTTTGTGTGCAAAAGGCTTTTGACACACCCTGGTCAACGTCAGGAAATTATGTGGCCGGCGAGCTAGGGCTTTAGGGAGCATGGGATACGAGTGGGATTCGAGCTTCGAGGGCTTCCGGCTATACAGTTAGGATTACATAAAAGCATTTACCGTGAAACTCGATGATCCCTCGATCATTACCGAACGTCTCTGGTGGATGATAACGATTTCCACCGATAAGTATCCACATCGATTCTAACGATATACGGATAATACGCGAGGGCAAATAATGAAACGATGTTAAAACTTACTTATATCTTACGATTACGATAGTTAAAATAATCGTAATAATAATGATAACAAAAATGGATAATTGAATAATCGTAACGAGCGCTACGATTGAACTCCATTTTCCAATCGATTAATTATCAAATTCGATTGGAACATTAATATTTCGATCACGATTTTAATAAATAATAGTTTTATTACGATTGATAAAATAAAATAAAAACACATACAATGTTAATAAATTTATGAAAAATCCGATTTTAATTGAGAGCTTGAAATAACAATTTGACCGTTAATTAGAAAAATAAACCACGAATTCTTATAATTATCGTGGACGAACCGTGCAAAATTAATAATACATTCATAACATCAAATATTATATGATGGTCACGAACTCTCGTATCACGTCGCGAACAGTCGACCACGTGACGAGCTTGACCGTCAGTCCGTCCGTTTCTCTCTTCCTCTCGCACGAAGGATGAAATTTCACGATTTCGCAATAACCGAGTGAACCGAGAGATACGTGATACCAACAAATATACTAACCACCGACGATTCGCCCAGCTCCAATGTGTCGAATGAGAAATTTTCCATTTGGTGAGTTCCAATTTACAATGCTTCATTCGTACAGGTATACGGGAGATATCGCAGACTTCCGATTGAATTGTAGGGATGCTTGGATACTAAATTACATGTTATACATTGTTACAAAAGCGTTCCGATGTCACGCCCGGAAGTGTCAATTCGACGATATCGGTACCGATATGAACGTCCAATTTGCGTATTTTACGATCAGCCTAGCCAGCGCGGCGTTGTATTTCCAAAACATTCGACGCATCTATAAAACGTTAACTACAATTAACCTTCGTGCGTTATAGCTCAGCTCTGGAACAACAAAATGATACAGCGAATAACCTAATCGAACGAGCCCCGGATTACATTTACGGTAGCTTCATTGCTGTACTGAAATTAATTTATCTACTATCATAGCGCGTATTTGCAATCGCTTTCTGTTTACGTGGATACAAAGTTTATTGCTCGACGAGGGAAGCGTCGAAACGATATTCAAAATCGTTCGAACGATATATTCGTCCGAACATTCGAACAAAACGGTCGTGAAATAATAGCTCGTAAAGTTGACTCGATAATTGAACGTTTTTGTGAAATCGAACTGAATTCAGGAGAAGGTCAAATGGACGTCGAGCTAGAATGTCCTCGATTGCAATCTGAATCTAATGAAGCCTGAGTATTCATGAATATATATATGCATATGTATGTAGGGTGAAAGAGAGAGCGAGAGAGAGAGAGAGAGAGAGAGAGAGAGAGAGAGAGAGAGAGAGAGAGAGAGAGAGAGCGTGTATTACGTTAGCCAGAAGTGACCAGTGACACGTGTCTCTGAAGGACCAGACTATCGTGATTTGATTCAATCTAATTGCAAGTGTACTGTCTAGCCGTAGAATCAAGCGATCGACCTCTATTTATCTGATCTATGTCCGGGATTATGTATAAATGCACGTGTATCTCTATACTGGCTAAAATTTATACGAGACTGTCGAACCATCTTCGAACTATCAATACCAAATGTCAGGAATGTCAAACGTTCATCGAAAATAGCAAAATAAAAAAAGAAAACTTTTTTCATCGACGACCGCAAAATATTTGATCCAATATCGAGCAATTATAACTAAAACAGCTTTTACAAGCAATCTGATCGTCGAACAAAAAGACAGATAATTTGCAAATAAACTTTTATTTGACATCAATCTATCTTGATTCGTATTAATAAAATAGTATTGACGTTTCGCCGGAACATTTTCACGGAAATTAATTGTTTCCCATTGGCACTGTTTGAAAATTTCCAATAAACTCGTCCTCCAATACTGGCGAATATCGTGCCAGCGGTCGAATTCGGGTGTATTTCATAAAAATCGTTGGGAAAAAAATAATTTAGAACAGCGAAATAACGAGATTGCTCAATGGATTAAAATCATGCGATTATAAATTTTGATAAAATCAGATAAATTTTTCGTTATGGAGGAAACCTTTTAGCGACGAGCAAACAATATAATTGTTATGTAACGCGATAGCGAACGAGTGCACTTTTAATCAAAACTTGAGCTTCATAGCCGCTTCTCCAATATATATATATATAAGAGTTTATATTAAATATATATATATATATATCTAATATAAACTCGTCAATAAAGGATTTATACAGAGAAATGTGTGTCATCGCTATATCTATACGAAGAATACACACATTTCTCTATGTAAATCCTTTTTTGACGAGTTTATCTGTCCATAAATCAGTACTGACAACAAATCCTGCACTCTGCGACAACCTTAGCCCCTCTTTACTTGTCTACCGTTTATCCCCGATTCTCTCGATTCCAGTTTTAGCCGTTGAATAAATTGCGCTGGCTGCAACCGCATCATAAAGTATCGACGCTATGAGGACGAAAGTTGCGATACGACAGTTTTCAATTTGAAAATACAATATATGTGTATAAATATAGATATTTAAAAAAAAAATAAAATATGTAGAAATAAATATTATTTGTTAGCATGATTGATAATAATTATTTATAATTATATCATGAATAACGACAAAAATGTTTTCATCGATGTTCGCTCTCTCGTTTCGTGCATAGAAATAGCGCGTTTCCAGTTTAAAGCGGCTGGTAGAAAGCGTGCGTTAATCGGACATCTTCGGATTGGCCATGACTCCGGATAGAAAAGTTTCCACGGTGACGGACGAGTCTGGATCCGATTCGATGCAACAACGTTATTGATTCCTGAATTGTATTAACGTCGATAATGAAACGACGAGGTCAATTATTCTCATGGCTAAAATAATCATGTATTATAACATCTCTTGTCTCATTTAACGAGAGAACCTTCTACTACGTACAAAATAATTGTTTTCGTAAAAAATAAAAAAAAACCTATCGTAGGTATAATTCAAAATTCGTTCATTTTCTTGTGCAGTCAACGATTTGATAGAAATATTCGTAACGTTGGAATTCACGAATTAATCGAAATTTTTGTGTCGTTTTGTATGATGAGAAGTTTGACAATTCGACTATGTACGATTGCGTACTTGAAAATTCTCGGAAATATTTCATGTTCAGTATGTATGTCAAATAACGTTCGATTCCCCGAATCGTATAATCTCTTCTCCGATGACTAATTCCAATAACAAGTACCGAGAAATATATGTTAATACGAAATTCCATGCATTTTTTTTTCATTCCATCCTTATCGAGAAACTAGTATCCGATATACCTGATAAAAAATCAAAAAATCGCGTACAATACGCGCATTGGATTTTACCAAAAAAGAAGAAAAAGGGAAAATATCAAAAGTTAAAGGACGTTTTTACAGTCTCTCTCTCTCTGTCTCTCTGTCTCTCTCTCTCTGTCTCTCTCTCTCTCTCTCTCTGTCTCTCTCTCTCTCTCTCTCTCTCTCTCTCTCTCTCTCTCTCCGCCCCTCTCTCTCTCTCTCTCTCTCTCTCTCTCTCTCTCTCTCTCTCTCTCTCTCTTTCAGTAGCTCTCGCCCCGGTAGATGTAAATCGTATTTTCACGTACTTAACGGAAGAAAAGTGATCGTAAAGCAGAATAACCTGCAACGGAGTACCGGTGGCGATAATTTATCACGTAGATTCATACATATATACGTATATACTTAAATCGTACATAAACGATATGCAAAGTACGCACCCACCATTTACAAGGACGATACCTTGAAACCCCCTTCTCCTACCTCCCTCTTCCCGTTGCTTCTTCCACGAAGATGTTTACTACTATTTCCACGGTTCGGAAACGTTATGCACATGCACTAAAATACACGTAAACTGTCGTATTACCGGTGTACATATATGCGAATGAATATTCATGCGCGATGTGTAGTTATAAATTACGACGAGACTTTCCCCTGCCCGGCCCTCACATATGCGTTGTGTATGGTCGTATTACTCGTCTACCCCCACCCCCGTATTCTCCCCTGCTCCTTCTGGTGGGTGGAGAAACGATATGATCGTGCGAGTGAGGAGGGGGGTCGATAATCGAGCACACAGAAGCCCGCGAGCAAAACTCGCCGTTACGCTCGAGAGTAAAACGAAAAGAGAGAAAGAGAGAGAGAGAGAGAGAGAGAGAGAGAGAGAGAGAGAGAGAGAGAGAGAGGAGCATGGAAACTGAGCGACCGACAGAATAATGTTCTATATTAAACCCGATAACTTCATGTAACTTTTGTAATTTCATCTCTCTATTGGATTATTTAAATATTTAAAAAATTTCGCTCTCCCGAGATAAGCGGTGGGTTTCGGACAAGTGATAGGTACTCGTAAATTAATAACACCGAGTCATGCGATATATAATATCGTGTGCAACGATAGGTAGGAAGAGTTATTCGATGAAGAATAAAAGTGGAAATGAACGAATGAAAATAAATCGAGGACTCAATTAATCAAGCAGCGTAGAGATTTGAAACGTTATTCTTTTTCATCGAATTAACACTGTTTTTTTAAGCTTATCGTACGAAGATCATTAATTAAGATTCAACGAATTACCAATGAATTATTGACACATGAAAAAAACCTGAACTTATGAATTTTAAACGTATTATTGTTATAAATAAACAATAAAATAAAAATACTTTTTTCATTAGAAGAGAACGTATCGCGTATCACCGATGTATAGAAAAATTTTGTGAAAATCTGTTATTTCTCGTACGCGAAAAATGTCGAGAGCCCGCGAAGCGATGAGTGCTGGAACGAGTAACAATTTTTCCACACGTCAAAAACGTTATACCGAGAAAAGGGATGCGAGAAAGAGTGAGAGAGGGGGGGGGGAGTGAGGTCGGGATAAAGGGAGGGAAATTCGTGTCGCCCATTGAGAATCTGCTCACGCGAAGAGAGAGAGTGAGAGAGAGAGAGAGAGAGAGAGAGAGAGAGAGAGAGAGTGAGAGGGAGGGACAGAGAGAACGTACACCGCATTTTCTCGTGGTAAGAGCTTCTGTATAAACCTCAGGACCAGATGCCATCAGCATTTTGGCACTTGGAGAAAATCACACCCCTATACATAATACACATGACTTTATATATATTTATATATTGTATACGTATATTCGTGTGTACCTACATATATTTGACAATACACCGTACTAATATATGAGTAACGAGAGAAAAAGCCGCCACATTTCATCGCGATAAAATTGCTTCGCCATGTTACACAAGCGTCGAATTGGAATTTTGTTCTCAACCGCGCGAGAAAGAATGTTTTATGTTGGCTATACACGAGGCACCTGCGAAAGAATCGCTGAAACAAAACTTATTTTACGGAATCGAGTTCCTACATGTACATAGGTACATGTATATACATTTATGTAGCGAGGAACGGAAACACGCGTTCTTTCACGAATGTCGGGCGAAAAGTCAAATAACATGTGCGCAAAAGCTTTTCAAAGGGTTTTGGGTTAGAGTCGAGGCGAGGTGAAAACTCTACGATACACCCGACTCACTTTTTTCCCGCAACGTTGCTCTTTTTTTCATAAATTTTTCTTCTTTTACCCTCGACGAAAAATTTACACAAATCCTAAAGCGTTTTTTCTCAAGGTTTAGTTTAACGAAGTGATACCACAGTTTTTTTTTCGAGAACGAGGCGAGTTATTGTTAAAAAATTGATATCGTTATGACATTTTTAGTTACAACGTGGAAATAGAGTTCGCGTGTTTATAAGTTCACACGCGCAGTCCAATTATGAAAAATGAAATAATAATACTTGATGTGCTACATTGCGAGTGCACGAGTAAAATATCACGTGGCTTCGCGAGAATTGTAAATGCGACGACTAAATGAGAAACACAGTGAACTTACAACTTGAATTATACATATAGAAAAAATAAAATATCGTTTATTAACAAATTTATTCTTTTAGTTTCCGGTTCTCTATTTGGTGTTTATTTCACTCGTTAACGTGGCTTTGTGCGAATCATGTTGTACCTCGAAAACTATGGCTCAACACATCTTGGTGGTCCTATACTTTTTGGTTCAAAAAAATTCCTTGTATTTTATAAATTTCTTTTTATTCAAATCTAAGGGGTTTGGGTTTGGGAAAAGTGGCTTTTAATATTAATATTAAAAAATATTGACGAACTTATTAATTTTCTTCAAAATAAATAACTTTCTGTTAAAGTCCGCCGAAAATTCTTTGAAAAGGACTCCTAACCTTTTTAAATTGGTGTATCTCTCGGGAAGATAAAGACCTGGGAATGTAGTGTGGACGTCCACTAGGGTAGAAATTTGAACCCTTATTGCTAGGCAACCGCTTGAGGCTAGAGGCTTCAAACTTTTATTCAGACTTTACTATCAGTATGGCTATCGATCATAGGAATTTCAAGACGATTGAAAAGGTTTCAATATTCAGGGTGGATGATTTCATACGGACTGGCTCATATTTCATGTATACTCGAAATTAATTCTACAATTTTCAGAACAGAGGTAAATTTTTTCCCTCGTAACATGATAGCCTTCGAGTTTCTGCGAATTCTTCTCGTTTTTATAGAAAAACAATACAAAAATAATGAACTTATAAAATTTTTTTCACCTTTTTTATGAGCGAAATATTGCTCGATAGGAAATTTAACAATGGCAGAAAACAATAAAAAATATAAAATCTCTATTTTTGAAACATTAATAAAAAACCAACTTTAGTAAAAATCAGTCTGAAAAAATTTTCAGGTATGCGAGCGATTCCCGTTGCACGAACAAGCATATTTCGCATTTTTTCCGAGGCTCGGTACGGTCGCTGAGCATCGAATCAACCAAGTGGTTGGTTCTCGAGTTTGAAGCAAATTTCTTGCAAATTCCTGGCAAATATGCAAGGGAATATCAGTTTTTCCGACAGTGACTCGAAAAAACATCTCGTCGCTCCTCCTCTCAAAGCCTTACTCTCTTTTCCTCCAAACTTTTTTTCCCCTCTATTACATTTCAAGATCGTAAACTCTTCGCAAGCTTTTCGCGGCGTGTCTTTTTCTCTTTCGTGCGACTGTCGTTGGGAAAATGGAGAGATAAAATTTGTGCTCTCACAGTTTTCTCACATTCACGAGTTACATTTGAATTATGTAAAAAAAAACAACCTACTACCGCTACTATTTCATTATGATAACTAATTTTCACATTGTACCGACTTTATTATTTTACTAATTTTGAATTTCATCAATGTATAAAAAGATGCATGAAGAACCAAATAAAATTCATAAAGGAACAAATAGCTCGTGAAAAAATATAATTTTTTTACAAATAAAATTGGCAGTTGCGTTTCCATCGCTGTAAAAAAATGCATGCATTTCCACGTTTTTTTGAATATCCAGAAATGAAAAAAGTAACGAAGGGTTTGATTAATAAAAAATTCAACAAACTACAGTACCTACTTTAATTTCCGTCCTTATCAGAAAGAAATAAAAGCCATCAATAAAAGTTCGCCATATCAATGGCGGACAAAGTGGCAAGGTATAAAAGTGAGAAACCAGTTTATTGAATTTTTCATCCCCAAAAAAAAAAGTCGAGGTATATCTCCATCTATTATTGGGAGTTCGCTTATCGTTGATATTCGCGAGGGAATATAATTTCGTGAAAGCTCTCACCTTCGTATCATTTCGTTTGATCAAGTTCGACAAAGAACACCGGATTTGCCTCTATTCACGGTAAACAAGCGATTGGAGATAAAATATTCCAAGGCGAAACGAGTGAATACAAAATAAACTTTTCGATAACTCATTGTGGTCACTCGAATCGCCACAATCTCGCCAATGATTGTACGAATATTATTCCCATCGCGGACACAAAAAAAAAGAAAAAAAGGTAAATTGCCCCTACGTGCAATCGATGAAGTATTCAAACGAGACTCTTGGGCTTACCTATAAATCACAATTTATAGCGTCCAGAATTGAAAGGGTCGAAATTCCTCGATAAAAAGAAATTACCATTCATGCACGCGGACCGAAGGATCTTTCGACCGAACTGAATGATTCAAATACGAGGGATAAATCCACTTATGATAATTCGATCAGCCCAGACAGTCTCTTCATAAAAATATAAAATCCATAGAGGGGGAGGGGGGGGGGGGTAAAAACTGACCTTACAGTTTACGAAAGATTATCTCGAGTGAAGGAAATGTTTCGTGTGTAAATAGTCAACTAATATTTAACGAACGCATAAACATTACATCGACGATAATTCGACTTTTCTTTCAACAATTAAAACAAATTATTAAAAATCAATTATATCTTCGAGCATCGTTCAATATTCTCCAATCTGTCTAAAAAAAATCTCTCAACCCTTCAGGATCTCGAATCAATCAATATTTGTATTTCCACGAGGGAAATCCAGAGCGCGAACTCTGGACGAGCAAAGTCGCGATCGTGCGGCACGAAACGGCTGTTAATTTCCCGCGGCTGTGTAGGTATATTCGCGAAATGGTGGAGAACGATGGAAAGATAGCGCGAGAACGGAATGACAATGGAGCGTGGGCGAAGAGAACGCGAGTGGATACGAGCTTGAAGAAACAAAGCGAAGAAAGAGCAAAAACGAAAGAAAAAAAGTAAATTGCGAACGGATACGATAGAAAAGACGAAATATTTTGCTAGGATAAAACGTGTTGAGTGTCTAGCTAGCGACAAACCGCGAAACAACACGGTGTATTCGTCACTGTGTGTTCGTATGTGTGCGTATGCATGTGTTTGTAGATACAAAATGAGTAAGAGGAAGGGAGTTAGAGCGTGTTTCTCGCATGTGTGTCGAAACGCAGAGAGCAACGCGCAGGCGGCGATCACTGCCAGGGTCATTTCCAACACCCTGAGTATCGGCCCCGCGACTCACCGACGAGACACCAAGGGAGACAGAGAAAGTCCTATATTTCCTCTCGTGTTCGGCTCCGCTCTCAGTGCTCCTCGCGCGCGAGAAGAGCGCTTTGAATTCCTCTCGCGGATCGCATCGCGTTTCTCACCGTTCGGCCACTTTGCGCCGTTACGTTCAGTGCCAGCTTTTACGACAAATACCCCAACCTTTTTTTTTCTTCTTCTCTTTTTTTTTTTTATTATTTTTATTTGAACACAAAGTTCGAACGAATTTAATGGTTTCTTTTTTTTTATTACTGTGGTGGTGACTCGATATTTCGAGATTACGTGGTAATTAATCATTTTTTTCGAAATGCTTCGTTTTAAAAAATAATCGTTGGTTATACGTACAGTGCAAAAAAAAATGATAAAATATTTTCTTTTTTATTGACGTATATGTATACATGTGTGTGAGTGTTTATTTATGTAAATTAATGAAATTCGAGTGTCATTGGACAGATGAGGTTTGTCCAATGAGGATAGGGAATATATATTTATTTTTTTGTTTGTCATTGGAGAAAATTTGTGTTTCTGCGTGAAAGTGTCGTTAATTAGCTATACGCGATCCTTCTCGCGTTGTTTCGAAAAGTTCGAAAAGTTCATTCATAGCCACTCGAGCACTGGACGATTTAATCATGTCCCGTCCGCGCCCAAGTTTGATCGAATTTTCGGGCCTTCGCGCGCGCTCTTAATCCGCCCCCCCC